>PITA01001931.1:69912-127444 GCA_004023965.1 Spilogale gracilis | reverse complement strand
TAAAAAAGAAAAACAAAAACTTTCATCCTTAAAATAGGGAAAAAAAATGAGCCTGGGATTAAAAAAACAGCATTTCCTCAGTGAAAAATAATCAATCTTGATGTTCATATACACTTTTATTTGTAAAGCCTATATCTAAATTTATAAGGATGATTGATGGTAACAAGTCAAGAAACTCATTTCATTCACAAGTCATCACACACATGCAAATTTTCATAAAATCTCCACAAAATCAGTTTAAGATTAGCAAAACCAGTCTGATGAAAGATGATAAAGACATCAACATGTAAACTAAGAAACTATAAAGTAGAAATAAATCCACTGACGTATTTTAGAAAATATTCTGAACTTCAAATGTCCAAAATGAGAAGTAATAGAAAGAAAATAGGCTGGACAAAGGTCACACATTATACTTAATTTCTGTATTACTACTTAAATCATCTTTCTCTATTTAAACCACTATTTAGTAATTTTTAACTCAAGGGACAAATCTCCAAAATTTTGAAACAGAGATCTTAGGTAAATAGAAAATATCTTGTATTCTTCCCAATTTTTCTAAGAATTTTTTTCTCTCAACCAAACTTTTTAAGATTTCAAACTTGCAATAGTGAAGGACTCAAAACAGGACACGTATCAACCGAAGTTGTTTTACAAAACATTTACCAGAGGCTTAAAAAAAGAAAAGTGGCTGTGCTTAGTGCAGAAGCCAGCAGTGCTATAAATTAACCCCAAGGCCCACATCTCATGATTCACTTGACAGTTTATCAGTTCTAGGAAATGCATGCAGGCAATTTAGATGAAAGATGAAGGCAAAGGCACCAAGGGCCTGCTGTTCAACTCAAAGCATTATTTGCACTAAATATCTTCATATTCCAGAGGTTGAGAGAGTATGGTCAACTTGATTCACTTGGTTTCATTAGCAGAAACAGCAGTATGGAAATCCCTGTATTACCGAGTTAGAGGTTAATAGTTTTGTTGAACAAAGGTATCCATATTAAACAAATTATTTCATTTGAATCAAATGAAATGAAGTAACTTTATAACCCTCCTAAAATACTAATGCATAATGAATTAGGAGTAAGCATACAAAATTATGTAAGTATTTGGCATTTGAAAGGTTTTTCAATCAATTGTCCTGTGTTTTAAACTAAAGAAAAAAGAAAAGAATGATTCATTTCAACTCAGATTTTTAGGTTTCAATTAGAACTAACTTCTCAAAATGAAGTTGAGAATAAAATTACTTATTTATGACAAATCGAGTTACTTTAGAAGCTCATTTTCACTCAGCAAATACACTTAAGAAGGATATCTTTTATTTCCTGCATTTCTGTGAACACATCTACCACTATTCTGTTTCAGAATCGATTTCATTTTCTATAAATTAGCATCCGGTGTACTTGAAACTATCTTTGGCTTGCATGTAGTAGTTCTACCTGGACTTCATAGCACTTGTCTTGCCCTCACAACTTGTCAGGACAATGTAAACTATCCTAACAAGATATACAGTGAAATTAACATGAATGAATCTGCTGAAGTAAAGCTCCCTAGTTTGAAATAATATAAACACATAAATATAAACGTATGTAGAAATATAACAACCTTAAAATTTGTGTAGAACCATAAAAGACCCCCAATAGATAAAGTAATCTTGAGAAAGAAAAACAAAGCTAGAGGCATCATACTCTCTGATTTCAAACAATATTACAACACTATGGTAATTAAAACAGTGTAGTATTAGCACAAAAATAGGCACATAGATCAATAGACCAGAACAGAGGGCTCAGAAATAGACCCACACATATAGGGCCAAGAAATATATATGAGAAAGAAGCCAAGAATGTATAATGGGGAAGGGGCAGTCTCTTCAATAAATGGCATTGGGAAAATTAAACAGCCCATGCAAAAGAAAGATGGAAGGAAGGAAGGAAGGAAGGAAGGAAGGAAGGAAGGAAGGAAGGAAGGAAGGAAGGAAGGGAGAGAGAAAAAAAAGAGCAAAAACTGGACCACTACCTCACACCATACACAAAAATTAACTCAAAATGAATTAAAGATTTGAATCTAAGACCTGAAACTATAAAGTCCCAGAGGAAAACAGGCAGTAAGTTCTCTGACATAGGTCCTGGTGATAATTTTTTGAATCTAACATGAAAAGCAAAAATACCACATAAAGTAAATATAACTTATGTTTTTTTATGACCTAAATCTATGGAAAGTGGTTCAGGAAACTCATTCTCTGAATGGGAAAAGTATTTATAAGTTCTATGTTTTATATCATAAATGACATATTCATGCATCCACCCAGTCTATTACTTGGCTTCTACCACTTAGACTATAACAATCTTCACTTTGGCATGACAAGCTATGTTTTCAAAGATGTTTATCATCTCCTTGGTATCATTTCTACTGACTATGATAAAAAATTAGAAAGTGTAATCAATAACAACTAATAAAAATGGTCAAGTTATGAAGCAATTTTGTTTCAAATATCTATCTCTCAGTTAAAAGCACCGAGAATATTTACTCAAAGAACCACATGTTAAAGTGGCAGGTGAGTTCACAGATCAGTTGACCAAATTCTATTTAATTCATAACATCAAATGCCAAAATACTCAATATACAGCTCCAATGCATTTGCCAGCCAGTGCCATAGTTTAGAACTTTTAAATTCAACTTACTTAAACATATTTACATTATTTTACGTACAAAGCACTCTTCAAAAGGAAAAAAAATACCTTATTAAACTTATGTTAAGGAAATATGTACTCTGTTACACAAATAAGAGGTTCAGAAATTTGTTTATCTCCTTAAAAGTCTATAAGATTCAGATTTTATTATTCCTACACTGGTAGTAATCCTACTTGTGGCACTGTGATTGGTGTTCCTATAAGCATTGTAACCTTTTAGGGTCAAACAACGTCAGAGAAAGTGCCGAAACCATCTCATACTGGCTTGTGAGAGGCAATCTTTAAATTTTCAGGAATTTTGAGAGCTAGAGTTAAATGCAACCATTATTACAAGTTAAATAATACAAACTTTAGTTAAATTATATTGACAACAAAGATAAATAATCAAATTCATCACAATCTACTTTACAACATTTTACTCTTATACCATTGAGGGTATTTATGTCTATTGCATTGTATGGTGGAAATACGACATAATGGTCTTATTGCATACCCTTATCTCTTTCAGTGATGACATGTTGGTAGCTTGAATTTGGCCATGGTGGGCCTATTTATACCATGCGTATCGGAAAACACTACAAATTAGGGCTTTTTCTTCTGGAAAACTGGCTTCTCCCATCTCTGACTTGTATGGTATCATTTACAACTAAGAGTGATGCTTTCCCAACAGGAAGAGATTTCACATTTAGAAAATAAAACAAAACATTTCACCATGTTATTTATAGAATATGTCTCAAAATTTTCATATAGATGAAATTGGGATAAAATGAACACCAAGAAATATTAAGAGGAAAGAATTCCATAAGAATTGCAGCTTAATAGGTGCTGTGCAGGAAAGTGTTGAGGAAAAGAAAGTAAAGATATTTTGGGTTGATTATATATATTGAAATTGATAAAGCTATTTCTTAATTCTGTGCTGTATGAGTAATAGCCAAGCAATTGGTCCCCACAGAAAGATTCAAACTTGATGTGATAGAAGGAACATATATAGTCATTAATAGTAATGCATCCGAAGCAAGTTCTAAAGTAGTCAAATCCTACTTCACAAAATGACATTTCAAAAATCATTTACACCTAAAAAAGGGAAGGAAGGGTAAAATAAGGTATCAGAAAATGAATTCTGGTGTCTGTCTTAGCTGGTACATAGGCAGACTGTTTTGATGCTTCCAGAATTTAGCATTTAGAGCTAATCTTGCTAGATAGTTTATGATGATGATGTTCAAAGGACCTTTAGTAACTTGTCTCCCATTTGACTATTAGTAAACATATTTACTCTTGAATTGCCAACCTAATGTGTAATTCTTTTTTTTTTTTTTTTTTTTTCTAATGTGTAATTCTTAATAAAAAATTGTGTATACTTGTCTTCTGCAAATTCTTGTTTCTGATTTATAAATCTCAAAGTTAGAATACTTTTGAATAGAGAATGCAGCTTGGGTGGGGGAAGGTAGAAGAAGGAAGATGGCATTGGGAAGTACCTAAGTATTTTCCATAGTATTGGTAATTTTCCAGTTATTTAAATAGGTAGTGGGTTTGCTGCCTATTTTAATATTATGCTTAATAACTTACATTGACTATATAGTGTTTTGTATGTAACAAATATCACAGAATAAACATGCTTGAAAAGAAAAAAAAACCCTATGTTGCATATCTGCCATCTGGGCATTTAGCTTTTATAAACCTATTCTACTATATAGTCAAAGTAAGAGAACCTTCCTCATAAAATTATTGTGTGTTTTAAATTACATGTATGTAAAGAAGAGACTCTGAACTGTGACTGAACACTATAACCACCTGGGAGTCTTGAAAAAACACTGATGCTTAGGGTCACAATCTTACAGATTTTTTTTTTAAAGATTTTATTTATTTGACAGCAAAAAACACAGCCAGAGAGGGAACACAAGCAGGGGGAGCGAGAGGGGGAGAAGCAGGCTTCCCGCCGAGCAGGAGCCCGATGTGGGGCTCGATCCTGGGACTCTGGGATCATGACCTGAGCCGAAGGCAGTCGCTTAACCAACTGAGCCACCCAGGTGCCCCAATCTTACAGATTTTAATTTAATTGATCTGGAGAGGAGCTGGGTATCAGTATTTTAAACCATATCCCCCCAGATGATTCTACCATGCAGTCTGGGTTGAGAATTACTCTTAGTGCCCTTCAGTGCTTCCATCTATCATATCATGAAATTGTCTACACAATTACCAATGAGTAAAAGAAAATGTGTTTACAAATTTGTTCACTTGCCAAAACAGCTCAGAAATTAGAGGTTTCTTTACTGTTCTCATTCAACCCTTCAGTGAAAGTACAGCCACGGTTTAAAATTTTTATTGTACTTGAGAAGGCCTTCTCAAAGTGTTTGTTCTAAGATCCATTTTCTAGAGTGTAAGAGCCTAAATCCTTTCTCACCTTATTTTAAATGAATCCTTTTGCTCTTGTGTTACTTTGTGCACATAATTTGGAACTCTTGAATTAATCCCCATTTTCACCAAATTCTGTGCAACCACTCAAGTCCAAAACACTGCCATGTTTAAACGAGACTGCTACCAGTGCTCCCCTGTGTGGCACTCGCGCTTCTACTCACGTCTAACCTCTAGTGCACACTCATACCTGTCAAGGAGCTGCTAAAAGCGCAGAGCATATTTTCTCATTCCTCTGCTCAAAACTCTCTTTTGATGTTGTCTTATCACCTTTTTTTAAAAGATTTTTTAAAAGATTTTTATTTATTTATTTGATATTTATAGAGAGGGAGCATGAGTGGGGAGGGGCGGATATGGGACTCAATCCCAGGACCCTGAATTCTTGACCTGAGCTGAAGGCAGACGCTCAACTCTCTGAGCCACCGAGGTGCCCCTTCGTATCACCTTCAGATACAAACCCAGAGTTCATCCCTACAAGTCTTCTGAGCAGGTGCCTGGTTTCCTCTCTGATCTAATCCATATGCTTCTTCCTATCCTCTACTCCACCCCAGCCTCTCTGATGCCCTTGGTAATCTTTGAACAAACATTGCACAAACTCTCTCCTTAGGTCCTTCATACTTGCTGTGCCCTCTGCCTAGAACATACATCTACTCCAAATGGTTTGGCTTCCCTTCCCCTTCATTTGGATATCTACTCAAATGTCATCTCTCTAAAGACCCTTCTGACCACCTTATCTAAGATTATAACTTCATTCCATAACTACTGTCACTCTTCATCCATTTATTCACTTCTATTTCCCTTTATAGGACTTAACTAAATTAATTATATCACATACTTATTTTTTTTACAGTATCTGTCCTCCGTAGAATTTGTGCTGTGTGAGAGGATGAACTTTGACTCTTCGGTCTGTCACTGTATCTTCAGGAACTCAATAAATAATTGCTGGATGGATAAATAAATGCTTAGTCAGGATGAGTTGTCTCCAAGTCCTGCGACTCCCTGAAAATTCTAGAATTCTTTTGGTTCATTGATTAAAACAGCAAGACCAATTAGCTTTACAACAGATGGCAAACCTAAAGCCAAGCAGCCATCTTGCTAACTCTGACATCTGTTGCAAGATGCATTACGCAAGAGTGTGCATAGATTAGCTAAAATTCAGCAGCATTATAGGAAGTACACCTCAATCTCCAGTCATTCCACCATTTATATTTTGATGGAATCTAAAGGAGACAACTTCATAATATCCATAAAACCACAGGGCACAGATTATATCAATTTCAATCCTCTTCTGTTAGAGATTTGAAGGAAAAAAGGCATCCGATATTTATAGGCAACTTGAAAAATTCAGATCAACACACTACATAGTATAATTTGGCAATGTTCTTTCTAATAAGTTTACAATGTGCAAATCTCACAATATTATAGGTGGTTCAATATACTAAGTGTAGTGAATACAAGTGTGTGACAGAATGTTTTCAAAAGAAAATAATGCTTTTTTTCCTTTTTATAGCACTGATAATATCTGCTCATAAGTTGAGAAATAGATGCCACCTAGTATTATTATCATCATTATCTCATCATTGTTAAGAAATAATAATGAAGCTGATGTGTTGTTGTTGTTGCATTTTTTTTTTTCTTTTTCTTTCCTGGAAGTGGCAGAACAAAATAAGCTGTTAGAAATGTTCAAGCAAGCACTTTGGTTATTTTGGGGTACAATGATATAGAGATAGAATATTGCATGAGTTCACCAATTTTGTTTTCTGTCACATAGACACAGCCAGACTCAAATGAAATATACTTTTATCGAAGTAAGAGTTCTCTTATTCACAATACAGGAAATTAAACGATAAGTTCTTGTCAAACAAAAAGTAAGTTGTTTTAAGGAAAAAGAATTTTTCTGACATTTAGTCAAATTTTATTCTTTCAGGAAACAAGCAATTCTTTGACAGAAAAATATGTTATTGCCAGAGGATATGTACTCCTCCGTTAGATTTTGCTAGTTTTCTATTTTCTCAGCACATAAGGAACAGATGGAAATAAAGCTGATCCAATGAAATAATTTCTTTTACATCTCAGCAATAAGGAAAGCTAAATTTCAATGAAATAATCTAACCAAATTCACCACATTTATGTATATGTGTTTTGGAAACCTTATAGAAAGTGTAAAACCTAGGAGAAATCATGGAAATTAGTAAAATAATATTTATCTCTTCATTTCCTTTCAGACAACTTTATAGGTGTTATTTGTATTCTTCTCTAAATTCTCATTTTCCCCTAAATATGAATGCAAAAAGCTATACTGCTTGTTCCAAAATGATGTTTAGCTTTCTTAGAGAGTTTTTCATACTCTGAATAAATCATACTCCCTTGGGCTGGGACTTATTGTGTTATATTTTAAAAAGGAATGTAAAGACTTTCAGATTGTTGACTAATAAAATAACCTTTTCCAGTGCCTGTATGGCCATGTTTACCTCATGACTCTGTATCATTCAGATTTTAAAATATCATCATTTTACAATAAAATAATATGCTGGCAAATGAACCATTGTACCAATTAATAGTGTGCCAGTGTAATCAAATACTTTGACTCCATTCAAATATTTAACTTACCTTGGATCATAATCGCAGTGTCAAGCTCATCAAAAAAAAATAAAAAACAATGGCAGCCATTGACATGGGTAGAACTCTTTCAGAAGCCAGTGTTACTGAACTCTTAAGAACACCAGGAAACTACAAGAAAACTGGCAAATCTCACACAGAGAAAACCAAGAGACCTCTTTGGTCAGTTGCTTGTGTGAAGTACGCAAGCTTTCTTATTACCTGGAAGAGATGTATTCTTTAATTAAATAATATGTTAATGATACCAAAGGCAGTATCTCAATTGGATCCCCATTGGTGCCTCTCCCAGGCAACCAGCAGAAACAAGTGCTAGGATCCATGAAGTTAAACACTCAAGGGAAGAGTACAGAAAACATGTCAGAGATAATACACAACATATTTAAGTATTTTAGAGATTGGACCCTGTGGAAGAGCTGTGTCCTGACAGTTTTCCCAACTTCAATTCCTCTTAGCTAGATCTCCAAAATCCCCATGATCACTCCCTTGCCAGCTGACTTGAGGGAAAATGTGACAGAGGAGAGAGAACATCTTAACTAATTGCCATTAAAGTTCCTTTTGCAGGGGCACCTGGCTGGCTCAGTTGTTAAGCATCTGCCTTCGGCTCAGGTCATGATCCTGGAGTCCTGGGATGGAGCCCTGCATCGGGCTCCCTGCTCAGGGGAAGCCTGCTTCTCGCTCTCTCACAAGCAAAAAAAAAATAAATTTCCTTTTGCAAATTTTACAAAAACATGCGAACATTGTGGGGCACCTGTGTGACTCAGCTGGTTGAGTGTCTGACTCTTGCTTTTGTCTCAGGTCATGATTTCAGGATCCTGGGATGGAGCCCTGGGTTGGGTTCCACACTAAGCAGGAGTGTGCTTCTTTCTCTTTGTCTCCCTCTACCCTTCCTCTTGTTCACACATTCTCTCTCTCCCTCTCTCTCTTTCTCTCAAATAAATAAAATCTTTAAACAAATAGACAAACATATGAACATGTGAGCACATTGCTAGGCCCATGCAAGTACCAGGTCCCCAAATCTTAAACTGTAATTAACTCCATAGTACATCTGTCACAATCTGTGAAACACTACAGTAATATACAAACATCACACAGAACCATGGAGGAGAAAGTAAAACTAAGGACATAGCTTTCACTGTTTATGTTACTTCTAAGAATTTGAAGTTATATCTTTAAAATCCCACTGACAGAAATTCATTTTTAAAAATATTTATTTATTTATTTATTTGAGAGAGACAGAAAGAGAGAAGGTGGGGAGAAGAAGAAGGAGAGTTTTGAGCAGACTTCCCTCAGTGCGGAGCCCAACGCAGGGCTCGATCTCATGACTGTAAGATCACGTCCTGAGCTAAAACCAAGAATGGGACACTCAACTGACTCGGGCACTCAGGTGCCCCCAGCATCCCAATGGACAGATATTTTTGGTCCAAAATTATTCTTGCCACACTTACTATATATTACTACCAAAAGCAGAATGTGTGTGTGTGTGTGTGTGTGTGTGTGTGTGTGTGTAAATGGACACAGGAAATTATGTGGTAATTAGCTCTGAATAAATTGTGGAATTAGCTGAACAACTTGAGATATTTAAGACTAATTACTACGTATTTAAAGATGCTTAAGTATCCTCTTCTTTATCTGTGCTACACAGTGAGGTCTACCTATTAATCATTCATACTCATTAGCCAAGAAGGTATTTGATATGGAAACTGGGAGCTGGAGATTTGGGAATCTGGTACAAAAAAGCTGAATTAACATGGTTAGATCATGAAGTTTCAAATATGTTAAGCTGTACCAAATAATTTTCTATATGTTTTTAAAATTTCAAAACACGAGGACTGAACATAAATATATATCCCTGTGTGATTTATAAATGTCATTCTTGCTTTCTTTTAAATGACATTTCTTTTTTTTTTTTTAAGATTTTATTTATTTGACAGAGAGAAACACAGCCAGAGAGGGAACACAAGCAAGGGGAGTGAGAGAGGGAGAAGCAGGCTTCCGAATGAGCAGGAAGCCCAATGTGGGACTCGATCCCGGGTCTCCAGGATCATGACCTGAGCCGAAGGCAGTCGCTCAACCCACTGAGCCACCCAGGCGCCCCTTTAATGACATTTCTTCATTTGAGGTTTATAATAAACGGAATGGCTGATTCAAAGACGTATAGAAGAATTCACCAGAATTAAGTCAGGGGCTAAATCCTGACTATGTTTTGCTGAGTTCTCAGCTAATGACATAACTAAGGGAAAGAAAAAGCTGAAGTCTACACATGGAGTAATACGATTCTGCCAGATGAACAAAAGAAGCCACAAGCTGCAGACAAAATCGGAAGTGATTTCCAGATGATGAAGAAAGATCAGGGAAGGAAACTTGAGAAAATATGAAACATAAAAGTAGGCTAAGACTTTTAAAATTCTATCAAATCGAGCAATAATACCAGGCGAACTAAAGAGGGAGATAAAACACTTTTTTTTTTTCTTTTTTCCCAGGGCCAGATATGGTCAAAGGTAAGTTCTGTGCCTGCTGCCACTGTTATGAGATCATAAATTTATAAGTCAATATGCTTCTCTGTAATGTGTGGTAAACACTGCATTCATAGTATACAAAATAATAAAGCTATTTTTAACAATCATTGTTCACAGAATTCCAGGGGAAAGAATGTACCATAAGACAAAAAGGTCTTCAATTCTTTGCACAGTTCCCTTATTTTTTTCCTACTTTTCAAGCTACTTATTTTCTTCTTGTGATTTTCTTCGTTCATTTACCCCTTGTATGGTAAATGGCTTCATCCTTGCACATTCTCTTCTTTTTCTTAATCATCTCCCCTATAGCCACCCCAAGTCATCCTATTACATATGCTGAGGGTTCCCATAGTCTTATCCGTAGGCTTACCAGCCTTGACTTTCAAATATTTATTTCTCACTGGGTATTGGCTCCTCCCAGTTGAATATCCCCTAGGAACCGTATGCCTTTATCCTCTCTCCAAAGTCCCTTTTCCTATTTTTCCTATCTTCATAAATGACACTATGTCACCCAAACCAAAAATATTTGGAAGCTATCTAAAATTCTTCCTGCCTCACCTCTCATCTTACTCCCAAGATCAGAAGCAATATTATGTGGTGATCAGGTACTTAGTTCAAAGTGTGACCATGCCACTTACAAGCTGCATGAACTTGGATAGGTCACTTAGTCTCCCTGTGCCTGTGTCTTATCAGGTTGTTTAGGTAATTAACTGGATAATATATGTTCAGTGTTTAGAGCATTGCCTGGTGATTACTAAGTGCTCAATAATTCATTATCGCTCACCTCCATGCCTTCATGTGTACTGTTTCCTCTATTTAGAATGCCCTTCCTAGGATTTTACTATGATTTAGATGCCAGGCTGATCATATAGAGCAGTAGCATCTGGGATGCTGTCTTTGCTGATAGATGTGCTTCTGGTTGTAACAAGTGTCCTAAGAGTTATAAACAATAAACCTCCTCTAATTTAAGGAATGGGTTATTTGGCTTGTTGATTTGACTTCTGGCAAATCAGTAAAGAGGAGAGTGAATGCCATCAGTCTTGTGGGGAAGGAATGGGTCACATACCAAGTCCAGTACCTAACCCCTTATTAAGGATTCTCTAAGCCTCGTATACTTCATCCACGAGATCATGTAAATCAAGGAAGATACTTTGAAGGACAGAAAAGTATGCCTTACCTAACTTTATGTATTCAATTCCCAAGAGTGTTCCTTGCTTAGAGCAGCAAGATCTTAATATTTATAAAAGAAGAGAAAGAAATAGGAAATAAAGGAGGAGAAGGAAAGTGGGAAAATGAGAGAAAAGACATGAAACATAGTGGTGGAATATATATGAAGAGATTTTTCTCACTGAGGTTAGCTACTACTAACACAGAAATGGGATTACACAATAAAAATGTGGAGATGTTGCTGTTATTAGGAAACAGAAAATTCAAATCCAAAGCAAGTGTACTATGTTTTCTCACATTTTAAAGACACAAAATAGAAGGGAATATCTACTTTCAAAGACTGCCACTACAACTTACAAGGGGAATTCAAATAAATAAACCCATTTTTAAAATAAGAGAATACATTTGTGATTTAAAATCTAATTTTAAAAGTTATAGGAAAAAAGGAATAGTGATCAACTCTTCAAGACTGTATATTTTATATTCTTCTAAGTACCTACTGGCTTCCCAAATGGAAGGAAATGTAAGCCAATGAGATCAAAATTACCATCCGTATTAAACCATCAGTTAAATCAATTCTAGAACACCTAAAAGAAAACAAGTACCCATTTTCCCGCTTTTCAGTATGAACTATAACTCAAAGAGTGACTAATATTTTCAAATAAGGCAGAAATTCTGGACGCAGGTAAGTAGGAGGCCAAACATGTATGTATTTTCTTGAAGCTCTGGCTTTTAAGTTCTCAGATGGGGAGCAAGGGCATCATGGGATCCTGGTTATCGGTGAGAGTTCCCCCTATGTGGGGATCCCCCCCACTACCAGGTCTCTTTTTACAAGTCCCTGAAATAGCTAGCTGATTCTGTCTCAGCTAGAAAAGTCCTCCTTTGGCATCTGATATAGCTGATTGTCACTCTTCATTTTCTCTTAGATTTAACTTTTGTCTATTTATATTCTTGAAGATGATAGCTGAACCTCTCCCTGCCTTTGGAGTTTGCAGTAGATATTTGTTACTACTTCTTTTTCATCGCCATCAACATCCTTAAGGACTTGGATGTGATGTTGACTTCATTTTTATCACCACAGACTAATTTTAGCAACATCTCTACTTCAAAAGTTACCATCTCTGAGGGTAGAGATGAATCTTTCCAACATCATTTATATACAATGTTATTTATCCTTGAAGCATACTTTATTGTCTTTTTCTGTAATATTCCTAATGATATAAAAATTTTAGTTTATACATTCTCCAAATTTGATACTTCTCTTCTATAATTTATAAAGGAGGCTATATTATATCCAAGCTAAGAATAGTGTTATTTTTTGATTAGATAAAGTGGTGTTATACAATTTATAGAATTTATAAGCATTTCTAGGACCATTTCTAAATGGGAGTTCCATATACACACATAATGTATATATATATACATACACAGGTACACACAAATGTATTTGTATACCTATACACAAATATATATGCATACATATATATATAAGGTAACTATAAATAATTATTAAAAGCCATAATTAAAAGTTATGGCAGTAATTGCTGGGCCTTAGGCCACATGCTGTGTTGGAGAAAAAACCTAAGCAGAGCTGAATATTATTGCTATATTGCTATGAGCAAGGTTCAGCCAAAGAGTTCAGTAATTAAAAAAATGCACGCAAATATTAAGAAATCCTCATTGCTTTTGGTTAAGCATCCAACTCTTGATTTCAGCTCAGGTCATGATCTCAGCGTTGTCAGATCAAGCCTCATGGTTGGAGTCTGCTTGAGATTCTTTCTCTCTCTCTCTCTCTTTTCCCCTCCCCCTGCTTGCATGTGTGTTCTCTATCAAATAAATAAATTAATCATAAAAAAAAAACAAAAATAAAATCATCATTGTTGAAGTTAAGGAACCAAATCATCAGGAGTAGAGGTGGATGAAATGAAGGAGGTGGAAAAAACCCCAGCCAGGGAGTACTCCAAATGGAGGAAAGCAGCCCATGAACCCTCTTTAAAAGGCCTGGGTTTCTTTGTTTCATAGAAGAGCTTGCTCAGGTGAAAGAATCCCTTTGTTAACTTTTGTCTGGTTCTTTATTCCCGATGCTAAATCTTCCTTTCCTTGGGTTTGAGGAGAGGGGGATGTTGTAGAGACAATCATGTTCTCTTAATGCTTGTAGAGATTATCACCCTGAGGTATGTATGCTGTTTTTTCCTTAGACCATATTAATTATTGGGTCTCACATTTTCCTGGATTAAGTTGAAATCTGGATTAGTGAGTCCTATGGGATTCTGGGTTTTTTTGTTTTCTTTTTAAGGTTTTATTTATTTGACAGAGAGAAACACAGCCAGAGAGGGAACACAAGCAGGGGGAGTGAGAGAGGGAGAAGCGGGCTTCCCGCCAAGCAGGGAGCCTGATGTGGGGCTTGATCCCGGGTCTCCGGGATCATGACCTGAGCTGAAGGCAGTCGCCTTAACCAACTGAGCCACCCAGGTGCCCCATGATTCTGGGTTTTTCTAACATTTTTCAAGTTTACATCTTTAAAGAGGAATAGATGTAGTTGTTAAAAATTTTATCGCATTATTTTCCTAATCTTATTGACATATATATACTAAATTTTAAGATCAGGATTTGACAATGAAATAAAGTTAATTCCATTTTTCTCTTGGCTTCTTGATAGCTCAGAGAATCTAAATATATATATATCTATATGACTTATATTTTAACTTTTGAATTATATAATAATGACTTTTCATTTATTCAGAAGCAGATAAAATAATTTCATTTCTTTAACATAATTCACACTGGTGTGTGTTTGAAACCTAATCAATGGAGAAAGAAAATAAGCTGATATTGAAAACACTAAGAACAACATCAGATTCAAAGAAGCAATTTCATCATTGAACGCTTTGTGAACTTTGGAAATTAATTAAATATTTCTGGAATGAATTAACAAGCATTTATTGAAAACATATTATATATCCCATTTTCTGCTAGAAAATATATATAGATGACTGCAACAGAGTGTTACCTACAGAGAAAATAGGAAAAAACTACTCCCCTCACTCCACTGCCCAGAAAGAGCACCTTCTACCTGTCTGGCCATTAAACCTTGAGTTTAAAAGCTCCAAAGAGGGGCGCCTGGGTGGCTCAGTTGGTTAAGCGACTGCCTTCGGCTCAGGTCATGATCCCAGAGACCTGGAATCGAGTCCCACATCGGGCTCCCTGCTCCACGGGAAGCCTGCTTCTCCCTCTCTCGCTCCCCCTGCTTGTGTTCCCTCTCTAGCTGTGTTTCTCTCTGTCAAATAAATAGAATCTTAAAAAAAAAAAAAAAAGCCCCAAAGAGATGGAGAGTCAGGGGATTGTTTGTGGCAGGGTAATTCTATCCTAGCACTTCCATACCATTCATGGAATATATGCTGCCAAATTTCCAAGAGTGGAAGTATTTTTTTTTCTTTAGCTTTAAACAGAAAACAGCTAGACTTAAAAATGTAAACCAAACAACTTTTCAAGGGTGGGTAGGTGTAAGTTAGTATCACAAAAAGCCTCAGTATGGTGTGCACTTTTAAAGAGTCTAATACTGTGAGCAAATAAAATACCTGACTGAAGAAGAAATGACTTGGTGGGATCTATAAAGAAAAATGACTATGAATATAAACATGGGCATTGACCTGAGGTTACTATCTCTCAGTATTCGTAAATCTCTCAGAGTATTTGTGCTTTTCTTTTCTTTTTCTTTCTTTTTTTTTTAAGATTCTATTTATTTGACAGAGAGAAACACAGCCAGAGAGGGAACACAAGCAGGGGCAGTGAGAGAGGGAGAAGCAGGCTTCCCGCTGAGCAGGGAGCCCGATGTGGGGCTTGATCCCGGGTCTCCGGCATCATGACCTGAGCTGAAGGCAACCAACTGAGCCACCCAGGTGCCCCTCAGAGTATTTGTGCTTTTCATTTCAAGATTTTTCCCTGATCAAGAACATTATCTCTCTTGTCAACTTCCTTCTAAATCCTTTAAACTATACAGTAAGAAAGTGCTCATAATTTTAACTAAAAAAACTTCATTTCCTTGTTATTTGTTGAAATTATGATCTCTGTAGACGTAGGTGTGATACTTACCGAGTTTTTAAAGATACGTTAATGTTCAAAATATCAAAGCCTTGATATTTGCTTCCAAAAGTCTCTTTTCATCCACTACTCTCCTCCCTCAAAGCATACATATTCACACACATGCCCTGAAATCCACACGAAATATATTTTGTGTTTCATAATGGAGTTTAAAATAGATGCAAATTACAACTACATCAAATCTTAGAATCAATCAAGTGGAAATGTTTCACCCACCCTCCCAATTCTTCATCTGGGTTCCATCATACAATTAAAAAACCTTAGGTATTCATATAAAGGTAGAATGTCTTGGATAAAAGCAGGAAGGCAATAAATTCCACTTGTTTATAACAAATGAGTAAAATTTATATGTAATTCGTTTCTACAAAGTAACTAGCATTTTTCAAATCTTCTTCCACAACCACTAATAAAAGAGTCATATTTTTTCCTTTGATCTCTCAGGGAAAAGCTTCAAGTTAGTAAAAATTCTATTGCTTTCTCTTGCCCAAATTAACTACTGTGAGGCTCAAAACACCTCATCAGGAATGGTTTAAGTTTCTAAACTGGGAAAACAGTACTGGTTACTTGGTAAATGTTTATATTTATCTTTGAAATATTTTCCAATGCTTTGCATTTGAAATATTCTCCTAGAAACAGCTAAACATAATCTGATAAAATATCTCTAGTTCCTTAGGAAGAAGTTCTACTCTTGCACAAAGTAAAATCTTCATTCAGTTCCTTGCTATAAAAATAAATAATATTTTCATTTAGCATGTTCGATGTTTTAGAATCTGACTTAGATTCATTTCCTTTGCTACATATAAACATATACATTCTTGGGGGCATTTGGGTAGCTCAGTTGGTTAAGTGTCTAACTCTTGATTTTGGCTCAGGTCATGATTCAGGGTCCTGACATTAAGCCCCATGTCAGGCTCTGTGCTGGGCATGGGACCTGCTGACGATTCTCTCTCTCCTTCTGCCCCTCACTTGTGCATTCTCTCTCTCTCCACACCCTCCTCAAATTACATTATTGATATATAATCTTTAAGAATTTATAAATTCTACGACCTATGGTTTAATAAGTTTTCTTGTAAGTCCCCTTTCAAATTGAAATCTCTCCTAAGTTTGTTATAACTGACTTTCTAAGCTTTTGCTTTCCTTACCAGTTTCAGTTTATGTTTAAAATTATGTTAAACACCCCAAATCAGACTTTCTCTAATATGATTGCTGCAAGCTCAGAATATCCCTGATTGATGAGATACAGAAGAATAAGCACGAGTATCCCAGAAAATTCTCTGTTATTGGGGGTGACTTTGTGTCCACAGGAAGACTGTTAGTAAATATTAAAAAGTCACAAATGAGATGAGCTACTAGCTACACTAACATTTTAAATGATAAAAAATTATTTTTAATTGAAGTCATTATAAAGATTATTTATGTGAATTATGCCATTTTTAAAAATACTTCCAATGATTTTTTTAAACTACAATTTAGCACTTTTAAACATTTCAATAAACATTAAATTAAGTGTCTACTATATTCCAGGCACCATACAATTGCTAGGAGCTGTCTCAGAGCCTATACAATTTAGAAGACAAGGTAAACCTGAAAACACAGGGTTTATATTAGGTGAACAATGATATGACAGATGTGTGGAATATGACTTCAAGGAGGAAGTAATCAATACAGCTGGCTGGTGAGGGTTTGAAAAAGACTTCCGGAAGAAGAGGTAGTTAAGTTGAATTTCAAAGAGAGATGATTTTTTTATGGTCAGATCAGGAGCAAGAAAGCATTGAAGCAGAGGAAATAGCATGTTTGGAAGCAATGAGGCAGGGAGTTGGAAACAGTGAGTACAGTGTTCGGACTGGGTTGAATCATGGAGAATCTCCTATGCTGGGCTAAGCTCTTTGGACATTATCCAGAAGGCAATTAAGAATTCCTGTTAGAGCAGCGATAATAATAGAATATTAGCAATATAAAGGGATGGAAAGTGAAAAAGTGCAATATGCTAGTAAATTTTTCTACCCCAGATCAGTATCACTTGGGGCATTTATTATTCTTACTGATTCCATGGCCCAGCATCCCCGGGAATGGAGGGCCTGAAACCTGTGTGCTCAAGATGACTTGAATGCCTGGAAAAGATGGGGAAATACCATTTTCAGAGAGTTTATTCCTTTATTTTTTTTTACATTTTTAATAGATTTTATTTATTTGACAGAGAGAAACACAGCCAGAGAGGGAACAGAAGCAGGGGGAGTGAGAGAGGGAGAAACAGGCTTCCTGCCGAGCAGAGAGCCCGATGTGGGACTCGATCCTGGGTCTCCGGGATCATGACCTGAGCCGAAGGCAGTCACTCAACCAACTGAGCCACCCAGGTGCCCCTCAGAGAGTATATTCTTTTAAACTAAGCGTAAAAATAGTGGTTGTTTTGTCTGCAAATTGACGTTGTTATTAAAAGGTAACCAAATCATGAAATTGTCATCATTACGGTTAGTTGCCTCTCCCTTCAAAAAGACTTTAAGTTCTTAAGAGCAGTGGCTATATCACCTAATCGAGTCCCAACTCCTAACAGAGATAAAGATTTGATAAACATTTGTTAATATATGGATGAATGACTACACAATCATCACAAAATTTTAAAAAATGGCTCTTCCTCCTTGTAGGTGTTACAAGATGCCAGTTATGAAACACACTCTACCGAGTTAACATTGAAGAATGCCAATTAATATGGATTTTACCATGGTATGAACAGTTTAAATTCTTAGCAAAATGAATGAAATACTTTTTTTTATATCAACTATGAATTTGTCAAATAACATAAAATATAATGTGTTTGTGTGAAATAATTTGATCTGTCTTTTGTGCCCTGGAGTATTTATAAATGATCTTGCACTTCACATATATTGCATTCCATAGGAAGAACACAGGATCAATCAAACTGACACCTATAAGTAAAGGCACTGGAACATCATATGCTTGGTAAACATTATTCTTCATTAGGAGAAGCTCCTGATTCATGAATTTTCTCATCTTTGCCAAAAAATATGGTTAGAGAGGACAGGCAAAAGAGTGAAAACAACTGGCTAAATATTTTAAAAATTCCCTTTGTATGGAAAAGAAATATTTTTTTCAATAATTGACATTTAAAGGGCAAAACGTAGCAAGGGCTATATTTTCCATTAACTTGACAATGTCAAAGAGACAGATGATTCTCCTAGATGTTAGAGCAGAACATCCGGGAAATGAAGTGATTTTATTTTCTTGAATACCATCAGAATAACAGGTAGAGAACAGGAGACATTTATAAACTATTATTTAAATATAAAATAAATTTTGCTTTTTTTCCCCCAAAACATATTTTAAGAATCATTTTGAGATTATAGCTGAAGGAGCAGGTAGAGAAAATGCCATGGACAAAGCTTTCTACATTATCTCCACCACTGTAGAGCTTTATATGAGAAGGTCACTATTTGTTCCTGTTATAATGATTTCAGAGGACAGTACTCATGAGAGAGAAGGCAAAGGGTCCACAGGGTGAATCTCTTTTGGTGATTTAATCACAGTTCTTAAGGAAAGCAGATCATGAACACTGTCAGCCACCAGCTGCAAATACAATAACTGTGAAATTTATTTTTACAAATATACTGGCAATTTTATAACTGTGAATGAATACTAAGGAGAGCCTATTCAGCTGGTACATTTGCTGAATTAGGCATTGAGTTCCAGAGTGCAGTTGCTGCTTGAGTTCTATTTCAACATTCTCTTAAAAACATTCACAGAAGTAAAATTATATTTTAAGTGCCCTAGAGAATCTTCACATATAGGGAGAGCATGGTCTAAGACCTTCTGCAAAATAAAAATTTACTACACTGAAAGATGAACAGGATTCTTCTGTATTTTTTTGGTAATTCCTGTAAATCTATAATTATTATAAGATCCTGTAAATCTGTAATAGAAATTAATCCAATTTATTCTTCAATTTACAGTACCACTGGATTTTTTATAATTTTTTAAAGTTGGATTTTTTACAATTTTTTTAAAAAAAAGACTGCACTTGCTTCATCTCATATGGCTTGATATATAGTATGGTGACCCATTTTTCATTCATTAAATATTATTTATTTTGTGGGCACTGTGGGGTAGGTCCTGTGCTAGGGCTGGGGAAAATGAAAAGTCCCCCCTTGCCACGAACTTACATTAGCATGGAGGGAGAGAGAAAACAAACGAAAACAGTAACAATAACAGAAGTATAAGAAACCGCTGGATGTTAATGCTATGAGGAATGAGGACCAGTAAAGCAGGGTAAGGGAATAGAGCCTGATGTAATAGGGGTGGGGTTGTTATTTCACACAGAGTCATCAGGGCACATTCATTTGGAGAAGATGGCATGTCAGAAGAGCACTGAAGGAAATAAAGAGGAACGTTATATGGAAGTCTGGGGGAGAGCCTAACTATATATCCTAATATGCTACTTTGAATTAGGAACCACCATTATTGTAACACATATTATTTATTAATATAAGAGAGATGGAATCATGCATAATCCTTGAGACATAGTTCACATGTGAGCATATGGTTTAGAACAGCAGATGTTGTTCAAATCCCCACAATTTACTACCTATAAGACATGGATATGGTAATTTCCTTTTAGCTTTAGTTCCTCATTGTAAGACGAAGACAAAGAGATCTTGTGGGGTTATTTTAAGAACTAAATAAAATACATATAATGCTTGACACAAAATAAATGCTCGATGTAGTTGTAATTATTATTTAATAATAACAAATAAATGTAAATTAAAACTACTCTTATTGACTTCTACTGTTTTGGATAGTATTCATTCATTCATTCATTCATTTATTCATTCATTCAACATCTCTTAACCCCTGATAGTGGGTTATATACCATGACAGGGGACAAGGGCACCAAAGTTTAAGGAATATCAATGTATTTCTTACTAGCATGGGAGATAAACATGAGAAATCATTTATAATATGATGCAGTAACTGTCATAATAAAGAAAACAAAGTAAATCTACTCTATTTGAGGACCTTAGTAGATGTTACACGAAGGGGATGCATGTAATTGACCCTTGCAAGATGAATAGGAATCTAACATGTAAATGACATAAAGAAAGCAGAGAAGCAGACAGAACAGAAAGAATGGAGTCAAGTCCCAAGGCGACAAGCGGCAGGTGGGAGGGGAGGTGGGGGGGCTGGCGATAAGGAGACACCTTTAGGGAACTTTGACTACATCACAAGATACCTGTAAAGGAAAGAGGTGAAGTTCTAATTGCAGGCTTGAAGTAAATAACGCAGGCTCTTACACGCCTTCAGGCTTCTACACCACACCAAAGAATCTCGACTTTGTTCTGTGACATTCTGAAGGCGGTGCATGATTGTGTTTCCATTTCAAAAACCTCATTTGGCAGCAGTGTGGGGAATGGTGAGGAGGAGTTGCTAATATTGGGATCAGGAGACTTTAATTACACAGTGTTTCAGAACATCCTGGTGCAGGGTCTGGTGAGAAAGAGGCAAAGGAAGACTCTGAGACATAAAGAGAAATATAACAAATTTCCAATTCCATCATTTATTCTAAAGAAAGCAGTGATCATTGACACACTACCGTTCCAGGTTCAGGAACAGTGTCAAATATCAGATTTTAACTAATATTAGTTAAATATAATGATTGTTTAAAGTGGCTGATTAGATATAAAGAAGGAGACGGAGGAGTCTAGGACCTCTTAAATATCTGGGTTAAATGGAACTAAAAGAAGGAGTAAAGTAAAAGTAAGAGGAGGAGATTTGGGGAGGAAAATACTGAAGTCATTTCTATAGATAAGTAGATATGTGGGCTTAATTTGCAGGAGTTTTAACTCTGGAGAAAGACAGACAGTCGAACTGTCACACTATTGGAAGCTAAAAGGGAAGGGTTGAGTGGTCTCACCAGGAGAGCATGAAGAGTGCGAACCAAACCAGCTGGGTGGGATTGTGAAAAAAAAGAAAAGCCACGAGGTCCAAATAGATGAGGAGGAAATGGTCCCTGTAATCTCTAGGGTATCTCTTTTTCTAGTGTGTTTCTCAGGGTTTCATCTTGGTCATATTTTCTTCTCATACGGTAACTCTTATGGGCAGACTCCCTATTTCAATACCACATCTATGATGGTGAAGGCTGCACTTTTATCTCCAATTCTGTGTAAATGCAAGCACTAAGCCTTGACCTGAAAAAATTGCTCTTTAAATGATTTCAATATATTTAGCACAGTTAAGTACATGAACCAGAGACAGGTATTTAAGACAATGAAGTGTACAAGTAACATGCCTAACGCCACGTCGTGCTCACAGTAGGCATTCAATAAACGTTTGATGATCAAACACCAATCCAGCTCTAGCTTATGCCTTTATCATTTTGGCCTTCAATGAGAAGAGGGAACTATAGACCAACATTTACCCCAAAATCACACATGCTAGGTACCAACTATATTTTATTTTGAAGAGTGTATTTAACTATATTTTTAAATATTTTATTTATATATTTGACAGAGACAGAGATCACAAGTAGGCAGAGAAGCATGCAGAGAGAGGAGAAAGCAGGCTCCCTCGATCCCAGGACGCTGAGATCATGACCTGAGCTGAAGACAGCACCTTAACCCTATGAGCCACCCAGGTGGCTCAAAAAAGCATATTTAACTATTGGAAACAAAGTTAAAAGATTTCCATTTGAAGAGGCATGTACTTGACTGTGTAAAAGACAATAATAATTAATATACTGGGTTTTTGCCCTTTAAAGTCATATAATCTTATTCCTTAAACCCCATATAATTAAAAATAATTTTAGTTTTAAACATCAGATATATATTTCCACAAAAACTTATTATAGAGTTATCTGAACCATTGGAGTTATTTTGCTTTACCAGAAGTAATCCATGTTCCATGTGTCTCATAAAATTCATTTTCTAGTAATGTTGAACCAAAGAATTAAAACATAAAGAAATGTCCTTATCCTCCCTCATTGTAGAGCACCCATTACTTCAATTAGTTATGAAAAATAGTGCACTCTGGGGGTACATATCTAAAAAGTTATTCCACAGAATATTCTTTTTAATGCATATGTTATAATGTAATAGTTACCTTTCTTTAAAAAATTATTTAATAAATTGCTTAGGTTGGATACATTAAAAAATTTTACTTTGGAAATGAGTTGCCAACATCACATATCAGAATGGTCACATATAAACCTACTGAACCCATCTTTTCTCCATCTTAATTCAAGTCAGTCATGAGAATGATACTTCTCACTCATGATTTTGTCATACAAAATGTAATAATGAGGTATTCACTCTATAAAGCAATAACAAGTCTTTTAAGCATGTAGAACAGTAAGTGATTATATATGAATTCATATATAATACAGAACAATAAATCGGACTAGGAAAGACTTATCATTAGCTCATGTTTTAAAAGGAATAGGTTAGGGGCGCCTGGGTGGCTCAGTTGGTTAAGCGACTGCCTTCAGCTCAGGTCATGGTTCCGGAGATCAGGGATCGAGCCCCACATCGGGGTCCCTGCTTGGCGGGAAGCCTGCTTCTCCCTCTCTCACTCCCCCTGCCTGTGTTCCCTCTCTGGCTGTGTTTCTCTCTGTCAAATAAATAAAATCCTTAAAAAAAAAAGTTATAGGTTATACATGACTTAACAGAGATCAAATTATTATAACATGAAGTGTGGTTATACAATGTTTTGTCATAAATATTGTATAATATGTCTAACTATTAACCATGGGGGAAGAAAAGCATCAAATAATCAATAGTATAATAGCATTCCAAAAAAATTGTTAAGAAAGTGTTAAACAGGTTTGAAGCTAGCACTTTAGGAATACATAATCATATTAATTGGAAAGAGTCCATCTGAATTAGTTAAAAATGGGCTTATAGGACATTTTAATTTACATGTGGTTTTATAACATGATAAGTCAAACTATAGAACTGCTACCAAAATTACTAAGCAGAGGTTTTTATGGAGCTCAGGCTAAGGAAAGATGTGACTCATTTATAACAGACATATTAATTATATGCAAATGCATGCTTTAAAAATTCTAAAATGTAATATGCATCTTAATGAGTAAGTTAAATATTTCTCCTTAAAATTTTAGTCATGCTATTCATTCATTTTCAATTCTTCCATGGCTAGTGCAAGAGTAAAAAAGTTGGCTCCATGATTATGTATACAGTATTAAATTATTAAGATTTTATTTCCTAGGAAACAGACATCATGCTTAAAGTTATTGATCATGGTTCCAGGCACCCTAAAAAAAAGTTCTGTGGCTTACAACACTGGGCAAGTCTGTGACCTTGAACTTTCTGTCAAACTAAGAATTCATGTTGAAACTTTTCATTAATCCTTCAGAGGGAATCATAAAGATGAATCTCTATGAATTTATGGATCTCCATGTCATTACTTTGATAAGATGGAGATTCCATGATAACTCGGAGTTTTGGTAATTATAGCACAGCATAACCTCTGTAATCAAAATTGTGTATGAATCCACATACAGACTTTGTGGCTTTGGGAAAAGTATTTAACCTCTCCAGGTACAAGCTGAAAATGAGGAAAATAATACAAAGGATGACTGTAAGGATTAAATGAGTTAACATATACCAATTACTTAGAATAGTTTCTTGAATGTGAAGAGTGCTCAATAAATGTTTGTAATAATTATTAACATTTATTATCCTTAGTTTCAATGTTAATTCTATAAAGCTTCCTTAATGATCTACAGTTGAATACTCATCTTTATAGCATTAAATTGGCAATTATCTTTTCTTCACTTATACTGATGTGGTAAAACCACATTTGTTGTTTTAAGAGCAAAACTGATTGAATTATCTGGGAAATATTCATATCCATTACAATTCTCAACATCACCAATATTTTAAAGGGTACAACAACTTGAAAACTTTGTCTCTCAGAGAATAAGTTTCCTCACTTTTTCAGTGTTTTTAGTGTTTAATTTAGAGATGAAAAATGAAGATACAATAATTCAGGATAGGGATATAGCCAAAGAGAAACCTAAAGAAGACACCTTAATTTTTTTTTTTTAAGATTTTATTTATTTATTTGACAGAGAGAAACACAACGAGAGAGGGAACACAAGCAGGGGGAGTGAGAGAGGGAGAAGCAGGCTTCCCACCAAGCAGGGAGCCCGATGTGGGGCTCGATCCCAGGTCTCCGGTATCATGACCTGAGCCGAAGGCAGTCGCTTAACCAACTGAGCCACCCAGGCGCCCCATCACCTTAAATTTTTTTAATGGCTCACAAAAGTATCCTTGCCCTAAGCAGACAATCATGTTTAGCATAGTTTCAGAACGTCTGACCCATTAAAAAGTAGTTTTCTCTATATTTTGTTATGCACTGTCCAAGGTTTATTTAGTTCAATGAAATACCCTCTCACACTTACTGCCCCTCTTCAATTTAAAAAATTTCCTTTAGCCTAGGAACTGAACTCTATTTTTTCACACCAGAGTTTCTTTTTTGGTCCACCACAAGGTAAATATACTTTCATAGATTCTTTTCCCCTATAATCTTTTCCCTAAATGAAAACCTTTTCGTGGTCCGTTACTGTCAGCAGCAATGTCACTCATTTATTTTCTACCTCATTTGAACCTACAAGGAAAATATTCATATGCAGGGTATAATGACAGACAGTATGAAGAAACCCTGCACACAATGTTTGTAGACAGAAAGGACAGAGGTAAATTTAAAGTATAATTAATTAATTAACATATTCATTCATCTTTTGCTTTGAAGTTGGAGATGTGTTCACCTTAAACTTTTTTTTTTAGCTTTAATTTTTTTTTATTGTTACTTAATTTTTTTTTCCAGTGTTCCAAGATTCATTCCCCATTCCCCACACCCAGTGCTCCACGCAATAGGTGACCTTAAACTTTTTCTTATTGAAGTGTAATTGGCATACAATATTGTTTTGGTTTCCAATGTATAGGTTAGTGATTTGATATTTATATACATTGGGAAATGATCACGACTATAAGTCTAGTTACCATCTGTCATTCTATAAAGTTGTTGCGATACTACTGACTCTGAACCCTAAAGTAAACATGAGTTCCCCACGTTTTATTTATTTTATAACTGGAGGACGATAGGTCTTTTATTTTTTTATTATTTTAAAAGATTTTGTTATTTATTTTAGAGAGGGAAGAGGAGAGAGTGTGCGAGCAGGGGGAAGGATGGACGGAGAGCCTGAGCAGGACTTGATCTCATGACTGGATACCATGACCTGAGCAGAAATCAAGAGCTGGGGGCTTAACAAACTGACCCATCCGTGTGCCCCTGGGTAGTTCTCAATCCCCTTCCACTATTTCACCCATCCTGCACTCCCGTCCCCCCTGGCAACCGTCAGATTGTGTCTATGAGACATTCTATCCATGACTCTGTTTATGTTTTGTTTGCTTGTTTTGCTATTTAGATTCTACATATAAATGAAATCATACAGTATGTCTAGTTACTGTGCCTACACTTTCTAACCACCCTCTCTCACCCCTACTGCTCCCCATCTTTTTTTGGCTTCTTGTTTAAACAAATTAGTAACTCTCATTATGGCCTTTTATTTTAAATTCCCAGTCTTTCATTTTTTCCCCCCTCTCCTAAGCAAATCTTCTCACCTTAAGTATTTTGAAGCCAAAGTATTAGCCTCTATTTATTACCTCTTTATATTCAGTCTTTAAAGAATGCTATAAAGTGTAGGTAGGATGAGCCACATCTAATCTGTCAAAAAGTATTATTAAACACTAAACTATAAAAATCAAGAAGCAAACCCAAAATATGTTGTTTAATCATTTTACGTAAGGTTTAAATCCCTGAAGGTACTTATTTTGTCACTCAACTTCTCATTGTGGGACATGCTTGAAAAGCAAGAGGCTTCCTTTGTTCCTAAGTTCCTGATTTCCATCAGGGATAATATGGTATAGACTCAGACACAGGCTGATTGTCTGTTTCTGACATTCTTGTTGATTACAGTGTAAAATCTTGGGATCTTGATACTTACAGGTCCATGTCTCTGTCTGTGTCTTCAATTTCTCCTCCCCAACTCTATCTCTGGGCAAGTGGAGGATCATTAGAAAGAGGCTTAAGGGGAGGTTAAAGCCTCTGCCTTCTGCTCAGGTCATGATATCAGCATCCTGGGATCCTGGGATCGAGGCCCACGTTGGGCTCTCTGCTCAGCAGGTAGCCTGCTTCCTCTTCTCTCTCTGCCTGCCTCTCCGCCTACTTGTGATCTCTCTCTGTCAAATAAATAAATAAAATCTTAAAAAAAGAAAAGAAAAGAAAAGAAAAGAAAAGAAAGAAAGAAAGAAAGAAAGAAAGAAAGAAAGAAAGAAAGAGGCTTAAGGAAGTAAGCTCCTTTTATACTAATATTATCCAATCAGTGTTTATGTTACCTTTCTGTTCCCTGCTCCTAAAAATACAGTAAAAATACAAAAAATGGGTTCTCTATTTTGTCATGTACAAAAATCATTTGAAAGAACATTTTTAAAAATGTACATTCTTGTGTTCAACTTCTAGAGATTCTAATTCAGTAGGTTGAGTGGAACCTTAGAATCTGCATTTTCATTAAGCTCTTCTGGAGATTTTGATGTAGGTGGTCCTTGAGCATGGTTTCAGAAATCTGTCTTAGAATGTTTTCATCAATACAAAGCTTTCTGACTTCTGGCAATCAGAAACTAGTACAGGGAATCCAGCCAGCCAAACTGCCAATTATTATGTGGGATATATCAGTCTTCATCAAATCTTAATATTCTAATACCGTTGCCTCTAGCCAGAGTAGACCTTTAACAACACTGAAAATAACTTCTTCCTTTGTCTATGAGGAAGTGTGACTTTTTAAGTTATAGCAAGAAAATCATCAAGAAAAAACAATGGAAGACTCTTCATCACAAAGTTAAACCATGGAGAATCTCCCTGACTATGGTCTGTGCTTATTGCCTGGGAAAAAGCCCAGTCCTATTATTATTTGTTGAATAACAGTTCCCCCTACTGGCACACTTGCTGAATTCTCCCTTACATTATTATTACTACTGTTTTTTTTGTTTGTTTGTTTTTTTGGAGGAGTAGGAAACAAAGCATTAGTTAAAGTTCAAAGTTCAATGTTTTTACTTCAGGGTCATGCCTAAAGATTGTGCTCTCCAGGTGGGAGTCATCCTTTGAAAGCTAAATGGTGAAGAGTGCTTTTAATCAATCAATTAATTAATTCTCTTATTTTTTAAAAAATATTTCATTTATTTATTTGAGAGAGAGAGAGGAAGAGATGGTGAGAGAGTGAGCACAAGCAGCGGGAGCTGCAGAGGGAGAGGGAGAAGCACACTCCCCGCTGGGCAGGGAGCTTGACGCGGGGTTCCATCCCAGGACTCTGGGATCTTGACCTGAGCCAAAGGCAGATACTTAATGACTGAGCCACCCAGGCACCCTAAAGAGTGCTTTTATTGTCATGTGATCTGCCCAATGAAAGTAACCCTAAAAGAAAATGAGAGATTTGGCTTTTTGGCTAAGGGTCAAGTTTCAAATTTCACAAGTAGATCGGGCATACTTTGTTTTTAAGTAATTCAGTGTGCTCCCTTTTAAATATTCCAAATTGGATGGTTCAGAACTGTAGTAGGGAAGTAATCTTGAGTTGGCAATGCACTGTTCAGAATTCATCACACTAATTTTTTTATCTCTTTGGCATGACCTTGAAGTATTTCTGCTTCCCAGATATTTACCAGGATGGTCTGGAAAGTTAGGCTAGGATATCTGATGTGGTTTTAAAGTCCGGAAAAGTGGTCTTATTTCTAACAATGTATGGGATTTCTATGCTCTTCTGTTAAGTTTTATAGACATAAGTCTTTCTGAACATACCAGTCACTTCTTTCACTATGCTTAATATATTAATACTTCCTATATACTATTCTCTAATCCAGCAGGCCTTAAAGTGTGGTCTGGGGACTACTGTGCAGTCATATGTTTATGTTTTTAAAATTTTTATGAATGTACAATGAAGTTTTCCAGAAATTCATGATGAGTGTCCTATTTCAACAGATTGACTGCAGAATGACCATCCATTAATGCTGCTTCTATTTAATCCAGATAATAGAGTTTAAAAAATTGTTCTTCTCTGGAAAATATAGTTATTTTTATTATAGTATATTAATTAAATTAAAATGTAATGGGTTTATAGTCTTATTTAAATAAATTAATAAATATTTTTAGAATGATCAGTTTTGGTTTCTAACAGCAAATATTGATAAATATAATCTATATAGATGCTAAATAAGAGTGCTAAAAATGTGATATATATGTTTGTGTGTGTGTGCATATATATATATATATATATATATATATATGTCTTATTGTATCATTAAAAAAAAGAAAAGGGGCGCCTGGGTGGCTCAGTTGGTTAAACGACTGCCTTGGCTCAGGTCATGATCCTGGAGACCCGGGATCGAGCCCCACATCAGGCTCTCTGCTCAGCCAGAAGCCTGCTTCTCCCTCTCTCACTCCCCCTGCTTGTGTTCCCTCACTCACTGTGTTTCTCTCTGTCAAATAAATAAATAACATCTTAAAAAAAAAAAAAGAAAGAAAGAAAGAAATCCTGCCATTCATGACTATGTCAGTAAACCTTGAAAAGATTATACTGAGTGAAATAAATCAGACAGAGGAAGACAAATACTGAACGATCTCACAGACATGTGTAATCTAAAAAAAACCTGAACTCACAGAAACAGAGTATATTGGTGGTTGCCAAGGGCAGGGCGTGGGGCTCTGAGGATCCAATATTCAGCAGGGTGACACAGTTAACAATAGTGTATTATTGTATGTCTGAAAGTTGCTAAGAGCAAGGTCTGAAGTGTTCGGACCACAAAACCGACAAAAAAAAAAAAAAAAAAAAGGCAAACTTTGTTAGGTGATGGTAATCATTTCCCAATATATTTGTGTATCGAATCATCAGATTGTACATCCTAAACTTATACAGTGCTATATGTCAAGTGTATCTCAATAAAGTTGGAGGGAAAAGAAAAGAATGGAAAGGTCACCTGAGACCAAAAATACTTGACTATTATTCTAGTTAAACTGAATGCTGTTCACTTTATATTCCCAACACTATTTCATGATCCCGTTCAAAATACTTCTTTTGACTGAAATATGCTTCTCCAAATACTTCCCATCTTGTGTACTTAGATTTTCATCATCCTTTGAAATTCAGTTCAACTTCTACCGTGTCCATAAATGTTTTCCTGTTCACCTCTACCCCAATTCTTCTCTTCCTCATTGGATAAGGGGTTGGATGAGCGTCTCCCTTATGCCATCAATCATTTTAACCTTTTTTTGATAATTTATTTTTCTTTATAACCTCTTTTCATATTAGTTTCTAAGATCCTTGAGGAAATTAAAAAAGCAGGGTCTCCTTTTTATTTGTGGATTTTTTTCTCCTTACTTTCAGAACTCAGTATAGGGCCTTGCACTAAGTATGAAATTTATAAATATATTTTGAGTATGTGTCCTACACATTTTCCTCCTTAAAGAATTCTCTGTAAGCCTACTGCAGGTTTTATGCAAAGGTAAATTGGTAAAGCCATGGATAATGAATGTAGGGTCATCTTTGAGCCCAGTTGTGAGCAGAGAGAATAGCCTGTGGTTACCTGCAGTTTCCCTATGGCCTTTCACAGCCCATATAATTCCTGTCCTCCTTCCCTACTCCCTCTCCTTCCATATTCCCTTTGACCTTCCTACGCAGGCTCATTCCTCCTCAAATATTCAGGAAAAAAATCTTATCAAATAAAATTTTTTTTTAAAGATTTTATTTATTTGACAGAGAGAAACACAGCCAGAGAGGGAACACAAGCAGGGGGAGTGAGAGAGGGAGAAGCAGGCTTCCCGCCAAGCAGGGAGCCCGATGTGGGACTCGATCCCGGGTCCCCAGGATCATGACCTGAGCCGGAGGCAGTCGCTTAACCAACTGAGCCACCCAGGCGCCCTCAAATAAAAATTAAAAAAAAATGTTTACACATAACAGACTAATACAATCTAAACCTCTGTATGAGCCTCTGGGTTTTTTGTTGTTTGTTTTGTTTTTTTATGGAATAAGATGGATATAAGGAAGTAAATAAACTAACACATGAGTAAACAACTTATTTTCCTCCCTGGTACTTATTTTTAAGTAGAGAAAAAGGAATAATCTCTTTTTGTAATTTGAATAAAAAGGAGGAAAAAATGTATTTTTGGAGGGGGTTGACAAAAGGAAGGCAATTGTTTTTTTGTTTGTTTTGTCTGTTTTTTTTTTTTTAAATGTATCTATGTATGTATTTAGAGAGATGGAGGGGGACAAGCAGAGGGAGAGAAAGAATCTCAAGCAGAATCCACATTGAGAACAGAGCCTGAGTTGGGGCTGGATCTCATGACCCAGTGATCCTGAGCTGAGCTGAAACTAAGAGTCGGACACTTAACCGACTGAGCCATGCAGGTGCCCCAAAAGAAGGGTGATAATTTTTCAAAAATGGATGTATCCGGGGCGCCTGGGTGGCTTAGTGGGTTGAGCGACTGCCTTCGGCTCAGGTCATGATCCCGGAGACCCGGGATCGAGTCCCACATCGGGCTTCCTGCTCGGCGGGAAGCCTGCTTCTCCCTCTCTCACTCCCCCTGCTTGTGTTCCCTCTCTGGCTGTGTTTCTCTCTGTCAAATAAATAAAATAAAATCTTTTAAAAAAAATGTATGTATCCGACCTGAATGATATTCTGATTATAATTTCCGGTTAAGATTATAATTTCATGCAGTGATAACAGTGAGAGAAACCCAGCACTTAACCACTGTTTGCCTTCCCAATCTCCTTGTTATTGTACCACTAACAAAGGCAACATCTTGTACTAAATCTCATCCCTTAACCAGTGGTTTATAGGAAATTAGTTGTATGGCCATACACACTTCAAAGTCAGTCTTAACAGGTCATATCTTTACGTAGAAAAGGTACAAAATATCTTTCCTTATGGGAAGCAACACTGCAATAACATAAAGATGGGTGAGATCGGCATGAGAAAACCCAGGCTCTGCTTTCTGTCTCCTAACTAAGAGCTAAATAGTCTTAGTTAGGTTACTTAAATCCTCTAGATCTCGGTTTCCCCACCTTTACTCAACGATTTGGAGTGTTCTTCTGAAATTGATTCTGCAAAATCAGGGTCCTATTCTAGAAAATCTATAATGTTTTTTCCAGCTCCATGGAATAGAAATGAATGGTTATTCCAGATATTAAGGAAGCCTAAATTACAAATGCCTGCTCACATTCATTGAGGATTTTGGGCTCAGGTTTTGAGATTGAGTCCTGCTCAGCAAGGAGTCTGTCTCCCTCTCCCTCTGCCCCTCCCCCTTCTTGAGCTTACATGTGCGAGCTCACTCTCTCTCTGAAATAAATAAATCTTAAAAAAATATATTAAATAACTTGAAAAATATAGATGGTCTCTATTAATTCAATCAACATTAAATTTATTTACAGACCTTTTCTAATTCCCCCAATTCTGAATCTTATCCAGAAGGCCTAGGCATTACTTTCAAAAATCAAGTTTTCTGATGTGTTTAAATGACAAGGACATTCACAGGATTGTACTTATATTAGTTCATAACTGTTAACTATAGCACACCAATGACTTCTCCTATATCTAAGAGTGCTATATGCTAAAATTTTAGAAAAGTGCTGAGTTCACAAATTTGGCTAAGTCTACTCATAGAACAGGTTTCAATAGTCTTAGAGTCAGAGATTTGTTTATTAAAGTTAATTCTGAATTATACTGTGCTTTTTCCTTCCAAATGTTCTTGGCATTCATACTTATTTCTACCTATTAATAATATATACCATAGTATTTCCACATTTCAAAAGAGTAAATGTAGCAAATAGTTTCTTCTACTAACATTAGTTAATAAAAATGCCTGAAATTTTATGTGCTGCCTAAAACTCTAGAGAAAAATTATATGAATGTACTTATGAGAGGCAGATGGGGCTTGTCACCCCACCTGCAGGAAAAATCCATCAACTGGACTATGACAAAGAAAGTTCCTTTTAGAATATTAATTACAGAATCACTTGACATGTGCAGTCATGTGGTTCCTTTTAGCTTTACTCAGACACTAATTAGTAAAAACTCATGACTAGAAATACCATGTGAACTTGAATGTTCATTCCTCTAAACTTAAATAGGACTTTGGTTAATCAGTATTTACACACCCATGTTTTGGGAACTGGCAAAGGACCATTTGGGGCTGCCCTTTTGGGCTCTAATCATGAGTAAAGTTACTTGTACTCCCCAAGACTTTGAAATATTATCAATTCCACAAAATAGAAACAAGGTGCTTAGTTAGGTACTCCATAAACAAAGACGTATGAAATGATTAAACCAAAAAAGGGGGCTTGATACTTCTGCTTTATATGTTGTAGATCAGAGTTTTACCATTTAAAATTTGTTTTTCAGAAAACTTCTAACAAGAAATGTAGTTAGAACAACAGCAATGGTCACTATTTATACTCATGGAAAAATTAAGTAAAGAGAAAGTTGCAAGATGGAATGAAAAATGAGATTCCTAAAGCTTAATCAGAGATTCACTGCATGTATTGTCCTCCTGTGTATAGGTCATGATTACCAGATGGTCCCTCTGATCTGCAATGAAATGAAGATATACTATTACATGACCTATAAATTAATAAATGTTAATAGTTTCCTTTTTAAAAATAACAAGGCTAATAAGCTTTCCCAGATGTTAAAAAGACATTTCCAACAGAATATAAAAGAATAATTTTATTAATACAAAATTTAATGGAAGTTAATTCTAAAATTTAAAATGTGTATTAAGTATAATGGCAGCAGAAAATTGAAACTGAGAAGATATTATCTTAAGAACAATTTTAGATACAATTAAAAACTATATAGGGGCGCCTGGGTGACTCAGTTGGTTAAGTGACTGCCTTCTGCTCAGGTCATGAACCCAGAGACCAGGGATCAAGTCCCACATCGAGCTCCTTGCCCAGCAGGAAGCCTGCTTCTCCCTCTCTCACTCCTCCTGCTTGTGTTCCCTCTCTCTGGCTGTGTTTCTCTCTGACAAATAAATAAATAAAATTAAAAAAAAAACTATATAGAAAACAAGAAAAGTCAGGAATAAGAAGAGTCAGAAACTAAGAAAAGACAACATTTTAAAGTGGCTACAAAGTAGAAAATATTCTAAAACACTGAATTTAACATATTTTGATGATGAGATCATTACTTTAATATTGTAAGTTCATTTTCTCATAATAGATTCTTATTTCAATTTACTATTAATAGATTATATTAATAATTAATAATTTACATTGCTGACACAAAAAATTACTAGAGACTTAGTGACTTAAACAACACCAGTTTATTTTCTTGTTGCTCTGGGTATTAGAAATCTGAAATCTGTTTCTCCTGGTTAAAGTCCGGTGTTCATCGGCTTGTTCATTCTGAGGACTAGGAGGGGAGATTCCCTTGCAGAACTATTTTCAGCCTCTAGGGGTCACCTGCATTTTTTAGACTGTGGCCCCTTTCTTCACCTTCAAAATGCATGCATCACTACAATTTCTACTTCCATAGTCATATAGGATTCTCTACCAATTCCTCCTGAGATTATTTTATGGTCTAGAAAAAACTATCTATCTCAAATTCTTTTTTTCCCCAGTATCTTAAGATCTTTGAACTTTTCTTTAATCATATCTGCAAGCCCCTTTTTTACTATATAAGGTAAGTATTCACAGATTCTGGGGATTAGGACATGGGCATCTTTGAGTGGCCATTATTCAGCCTCTCACAAAGGCTAGGAACCAGAGTACATCCTCCAACAGATGCTTACAAATTCAGAGTGAAATAAACTTAATTTATTAAATGAATGTGCTTATATAATTCTTAGGGCTTTCATGTCAGCACAGGCTAAATTCTTTGACATCAGCTTTGTTGTTGCTGTTGTTTTTCTATTTCACCCATCCCCCACCTATCCTGCCTCTGGCAACCATCAGTTTGTTCTGTGATAAGTCCCGCATGGAGCCTGCTTCTCCCTCTCTCACTCCTCCTGCTTGTGTTCCCTCTTTGAAGTTTCCTCACCAGCAGAGTGCTTGGCACTGGATAGTGTTCATTCTAATTTTTAGTTGAATATAATTGAAGCTTACTAATAAGTAAGGGTCAGTGAAGAAAATGCTTCAAAGTTTATGGTACTCCATAAGAGCTCCATTTTCACAGACCGAATATCAGTCTCTAAGAATGCAGAAAAGCAGAAGCAAACTACTCAATTTGGCTAATGCAGTTCAATAAATATTTCTTGACTATCTATAAACTTAGCACAACTGACAAAGGTAAAGATCTTAAAACAATTCACCAAATGCATCAAGTATGCTTGAAAAAGACTACAGTGGCTGCTTTTCTTCAGTGTTTTCCTCGATGAACTTGCAACCAGTAAGTTAGCACAGGAATTACTTCATTAGCCTCTACAGAAATAATGTTAATTAAAAACTTAAAAAGCAAACAGCAGGTACAGCTCTTTCTCTTCATGAAACACAAAAATCGTCGAATTCAATGGGTTAATCGACCTATTGCTTAATGGGTTGAAACAAGATTAATATTTTCAAATGCCACAAAAAAGTCCAAAATGGCATTTAGAGATCGGGAAACAATTACGAACATGAATTCTTTGCATAGAACTCCAAAACATAAGAAACATAAGAAAAATCAATTCATTACTTTTTGTTCATTACTTATAATTGGGTATACTAGCTAGGCTTGATCATATGTCTTTTATTGGTTTCATACTACACATAATTTTCTCTCATGATTCTCAACATGGAATCCTCTTCATTATGTTTCCCCGATAACAGAAAACGCTAACTGGACAGCCAATCCAATCTTCTCTCCTGTTCTCATTTAAATACTTAAGACGTAAATGGCAGAGTTGAATGCTTTATCTGAGCAGTTAGTATGGAAGTATAATTTTCAATGGTCATTGAAGTTTATCATTGCATAAAATGTCACTGCAAACAAGAATCTCTATTTTGATATTTAAGAGGATGAAAAAATATTGTTCTACATGCAGATGACAGTAGAAGAAAACAATGATCATCAAGAATGTGTGCTATTAATATTGAAGCAATGACTGATTAGTAGGGCGTGGGACCCTAGAAGATAAAACCAGACACAGAAATAGAGCTATGACCTACTCCAGAGATGTGAAGCTGGGACTTCTCAGACAGACTAAGATGGCCATAATGCAGAGTGGCAGTCATTCTCACAGGCAGCTGTGGAAGCAGAGGCCCAGACTAACTGTACATATTTGTTGATCCAATAGCTGGATTTGATTATGAAAAAAGGGAGGGTGGCCATGTTTAAGATATGCAGCAGACATTATCACTGTACATGGTTTCAAATTCCCCTTCCTTCTAGCATTAAGCAAGATCCCAGTTCCTTTCAGTTAGGAGCAGCAATGTAATTGCTCTTGCCAGTAAAGTAGTTAGTGTAAGTTACATGTGCCATTTCTAGGAAAAAGCATTTAGGAGTCAGTGCACAAATCTCCCTGCCCTCCTCCTCTCCTACCATGACAGGCAACATTGCAGGTGGTGGGACTTCTCTAAACTCAGGTTGCACCCAGAGTGAAGTCCACATTGGGATGCAGCCCCCTACAGAAACATGATGGGATATAGAACAAGTAAGAAATAAAGGACTGCTGCTTAAACCGCTGGGATGTGGGGATTGTTTTTCAGTCTCTGAGTAGCCTATAGCATCCCTACAGATAAAGAAGGACTCAACAATTTGGATTCCCAATTCTTTTGGTAGCTTAGATTTTAGATGATGTGGTAGAAAAAGCAAAAGCAAGGAGAATTACAGGGTCAGTGCTCTATGCTTGTAAGCTATTACTTCAAAGCAAGAAAGTTGTTGATCTTTTCTATATTTTGCATTCTCAATTATGAATTAAGTTTTTAAAATTCAAAAGCTTAAGTTTTTCTCTTTGTAAGTGCTTATGTACGTAAGTAAGTATGCTTATATGTAAGTAAGATCGCTAAATCGTCTAAACATCTAATGCCATCCATTGAACGTCACTTTTATGAAAGTATATTAATAGAGGCCTGACTGACTACCATATTAACTAGCTGTATTTTAATTAACTAATTTCAGGGAAAAGTATACAGTTTTAGTTGACAAGAATCCCTCTTCAGGCTGACTGTATCTCCCCATGTGTTTGTTTCACTTCAAAGAGATACCTGCACCACGATAATAATGCATAAATAATTAACTGTTGCTAAAAATGGCTCTATTGGCTTATTTATAACATATCTCTTGGGTAGAAACCCCTCCAGAAGAAATACCAAATAATTTTTTTAAAAGATTTTATTTATTCATTTGAGAGCGTGAGAGAGAGACAGAGAACATGCACATAGGGGACAGGGGTAGAGGGAGAAGGAGAAGCAGGTCCCCCATGGAGCAGGGACCCCCAACATAGGCCTTGATCTCAGGATCCTGGGATCATGACCCAACTCAAAGACAGACGCTTAACCTACTGAGTCACCCAAGTCACCCCCAAAGAATTTTTAAATATCAAATTATGTATCTGGATAAGAAAAGTTTTTTGATTGTTATATCACGACGACTGTTGTTTTTAAAAATCTGTATTGTAATGAATAGTCTTTTTTCATTTAATAACAAGTCCTAGTTGAATTTGCTTATAAAATTTATGACTCTCTTTTCTTAAGTGTATGATATTAGATTCAGTGACCACAGTGCAAAAGGTTTAACTTTGAACTTAAACAACTGAAAGCCTGAGGAGGGTAAAAGACACTATATACTTCTTCTCAGTATACTAAATACTTCTCTATATACTTCAGCAGAAGTAGAAGTAAAAAGATGAAAGGAAATGTTCTAGCGTTCCACAGATTTGGAGCGTATACTACTCTTTATGTTCATCTGAGAGCTATAATTGCAAGTAATAAATTAAGAATAGAATGACTAGGGGTGCCTGGGTGGCTCAGTTGGTTGAGTGACTGCCTTTGGCTCAGGCCATGATCCCGGAGACCCGGGATTGAGTCCCACATCGGGCTCCCTGCTCGGCGGGAAGCCTGCTTCTCCCTCTCTCACTCCCCCTGCTTGTGTTCCCTCTCTGGCTGTGTTTCTGTCAAATAAATAAAATCTTAAAAAAAAAAAAAAAAAGAATGGAATGACTATATATAACAACTCCTAAAGATGGTGTCTTATTATATGCTTTGGATGAGAAATTAGCAGATGAGATGAGAAATAGAATTATATGGTTTGAATTAGCAGAGAAAAAACAACTAAATTAGCCATTAAATTAGTTATCTTTTTTGCCCTTCACCGAGCCACATGTATGTGAAACTTCAAACAAGAACATAACCATGAGAGACAAAGGTCACTGACTCTCTGTGAGCTGTAGAGGGCTGGTTGGTACAGACGAGGCCATTAGCTTCGAGTTTCTCTCAAATGCTCTCAGGTCTGGCTCTACATGTCATTGAGACACATTATGATGTCCCCAAAATGCTCATTACTGCAACAACTATGTCCAAGATAAAAGAGGAACCCAGCTGCGCTTAACTTTCCTGGCCATATTAAAGCTGGATTTTCTAGAGATAATTATTTTATACACTGATTTGCAAAATGAATATATATCAAGTATTTACTTACAGAGTCCCTCAGTTGAATAAAAGTTTATGTCTACAACATACGAAATATTCAAATTGCATGAGTATTAATTAAATGTAATAGAAACAAAATAAATTAAGCATTCAACAAAATAGGTAAGGAAAATGATGACAAAATAAAACTAAAGAAAAGAGAAAAGACTTAGAATGACAATAACAAAAATAAATTAGAAAAGTGACTATTAATAATAATTATTTATTGAATGCTTACTGTTTTGCACTGTCCTAAGTATTTACATAATAACTCATTTAATTATTATTAAATCTCAATGAAGTAGAGACCAAGTTATTACTAAAGGCAATCTGCCTGTATGCCTAGAAAGCCTAAGGAAATCCCTTAGATAAAAACAAAGCAAAGAAATCTTATTAACAAGAGAGTTCAATAAGAATATATAAGTGAATATAAATGAAAACATATTTCTATACTGGTAATATGAATTTATTAGATATGATGGATGAGAAAGGATTTTATTCATAAGAATAAGAGCAACATTCCTAGCAGTAGTCATTTTGAATACTTGTAGGGTCTGTTTAGATAAAATTACTTAGAAATACAAATATGACTAAATAAGTACAGTAAAACTTGATGTTTATGTATGGAAATTCTGCCTATTGTAAGGCTATAAATTCTTAAAAAAAATCTATAGATTGACCAACATTTAAACAGGGTTTATTTTTAAACTGATAAAATTATTATGAATGTTATTTGAAAAGAGTAAAGGCAAGATTACAATAGAATAAATTTATGAGAAAAACACTCATCTCTGTAAAATATAAAAATATGAGTCTTCAATTAGTTAAAAGTGTGAGACTAATATAAGCATCAAATCAAGAGATCAATTAACAAAGTAGAGAGCATCGAAACAGGTTATAGTGTGTTAAACTTCTTACACGTTCAAGAAATATTGAGAAAAGAGTGGAAAAGAAAGAGATTTGATAGTTATAGTCTGGTACAGTAGTTATGAACATGCTTTCTGGATCTCAGCTGTCTGAAAATTAATCTTAACTCTGGGACTTGAGTAATCATGGATACGTTACTTAGCTCAGTGTTTCAAGTTCTTTATCAGTAAAATGGGGGATAGTAATAGGATCAACTTCATACAATTTTGGTGAGAACAGTTAACACATGGAAGACTGCAAATGTGCATGGCACACAGAAAGTGTTCAGTAAATGTTTACTATGTAGCACAGTTTTACAGAAATTGGATAGAATGATGTGGACAATGAAAACAAAGACTAAAGCCAATGTTTTTATGCATGAATATAAATTCTATATAGTTTAAACATAACACACAAAATATAGCCATAAAAAGGTGAAAACTATAAGTTAATATTAAATCTCTCGAGCTGGTGAAGATAGTTCTATGTACAAAAGAAGTCAAGAAGTGAAAAACTGGTCATTTGCTTAAAGAAAAAATCTGCAATGTCAAAAATATCAAAATAGATTTGTACAAAGACAAAGCTAGTAAAAATACTCATGGTAAATAAGACAACTGGTTAATGTCATTAACATATAAGGAGGTATTAAAAGCAGAGGATGAGATTTAATAAAGTTTTCAATTCATGAGATGTTACATAACTATTAAAAGTTATGGTTTTGAAAAGCAATGATGTTACAATGGTCACAATATAGTGTCATGGTAAAAAAAGTCAGGATTCAGAATTAGTTTTATGGTATCAATAATATGATATGCATCGGTTATGGTATGCATACAAATGATCTACATCTTTTTCTTTACATTTTTAAGAATATCTTCCACTCAGATTTTCTATCATCAGGGGAAAAAGGTATATTAACAGTGTACAAAAAGATACAATGCCAGATGTTTGGAACTGATGACCAAAAAGCTGGGTAGGAGATAAAACCTGGTGAAATCTAGACCAACTTATTAATAATAATAACTAACTGACTCTAAAACTTATTGAATCCAAACTGGGGTGCTTAGATACCATTTCAAATTTCACGGACAGCTTGTGATTTCTTTGTGTCATGATTAGCCTTTGTTAGCAATCAGAACACGTAATACAGGCCAACTCAAGAGAAACTTGCCAAGAACCCTCTAGGTGCTCTGTACGTACTCTTTTTTTTTTTTTTTTTTTTTAAGATTTTATTTATTTGACAGAGAGAAACACAGCCAGAGAGGGAACACAAGCAGGGAAAGTGACAGAGGAAGAAGCAGGCTTCCCGCCGAGAAGGGAACCTTGATGTGGGGCTAGAATCCCGGGTCTCCGGGATCATGACCTGAGCTGAAGGCAGTTGCTTAACCAACTGAGCCACCCAGGAGCCCCTGTACATACTCTTAAGAAATACAAAGATGAACAGGACACGGTTTCTGGCTTTACTGGGTTCACCTTCTAGTGTGCCTGGAAGATGAGAAGATACACACACAAATCACTACAAAATAAAGTATGCTTTAAAAACTATAAACATTTCTGGAGATTAGAAGGAAGGAGAAAACCTATCGGTATGGTTCATTCATGTGTGCAATAAATATTTATGAAGCTTCCGATATAGACTGGTTATTTTAGAGACAGACTTCAGGAAAGGCTTCTTTGAAGGAGATACCTCTTAAGATTAGTTGTGAAATATGGGTAGGATCTTTCCAGAAAGAGATGGGGCAGGACCCTTTCTAATGAAAGGATCTATTGGAAATTTTGGTGACTATGATGAGCAGTTTCATTTGTAAGAAGCAAAGGCTACACAAGCAAAGAATAAATGATAACACTGTAATGACTTATTGCTCTCGGGGCGCCTGGGTGGCTCAGTTGGTTGAGCGACTGCCTTCGGCTCAGGTCATGATCCCGGAGACCCAGGATCGAGCCCCACATCGGGCTCCCTGCTCGGCGGGAAGCCTGCTTCTACTTCTCTCACTCCCCCTGCTTGTGTTCCCTCTCTCGCTGTGTTTCTCTCTGTCAAATAAATAAAATCTTAAAAAAAAAAAAAAGACCTATTGCTCTCATATTGGGAAAGGAGATAAATGTGAGCCTTAGGCATTTGTTCTGAATTTGGTGACCAATAATGGGGTCTCTCAAGGTTGATGAGAAAGACATGTTTTTGAATAAAATGGATGTTTGTAATTCTGAGAAAGAATCTATTACTTCTGAAATTTTGTGCAATGGAAATCTCTCATTGGGTTATTTGAGATACTGCAGTGAGTCTGCAGTTATAATAACAAACCATACCAAATTTCTGGCCTGTGCAAGAAGTTCGGAAAAGTTCCTCAGGATTCACTGTGGCTACAACATAAAACAAAGTGACACAGTCACTGGTGGATGGGAAGTGACAATAACAGATACCCCAAGCTGACAGGAAGCTCACAGAGATGAGAATAAACAGTTAATCAAAATGCCATGCTGCCTGGAAGGTCACCAGGGAGAGCTCTAGATGATAGCCAAATGAGTCACCCTGAGCTTCCAAGCCAAGAGCTCCCTGTCATCGAGGAAAGGAAGAGGAAAAATCAAAGCCCACTTTGCTTCTCCTCCTTATGTGTACCATGCCATACATATCTGTGGTTCTGTGCACATATATATGTATTTTCAAACATGACCTTGTTTCATAATTATAACAATGATATATATATCATTTTAAACAATTTTAACTACATTTACCTTTTTCCTGATTTCAAGAGTTCAGGATTTATGACAATGTGCATGAATTTAGAATGCTAGGGATTATTTGAAAGAATCCAGTAGGGCTGATATTGGAGTTAACATAAAAATATCTTTTTGGGGGCACTTGGATGGCTCAGTTGATTAAGCGACTGCCTTCGGCTCAGGTCATGATCCTGGAGTCCAGGGATCAAGTCCCACATCAGGCTTCGAGCTCCATGGGAAGTCTGCTTCTCCTTCTGACCTTCTCTCCTCTCGTGCTCTCTCTCACACTCTCTCTCTCTCTCAAATAAATAAGTAAATAAAATCTTAAAAAAAAAAATCTCTTTGTGAATTAAAAAATGCATAGTCAGGGTGCCTGGGAGGCTCAGTTGCTTAAGCAACTGACATTGGATTTTGGTTCAGGTCATGATCCCGGGGTCCTGGGATTGAGCCCCACATTTTGCTCCCTGCTCAGCAAGGAGGCTGCATGAAGATTCTTTCTCTTCTTTTCCCTCAGCCCCTCCCTCTGCTTGCACACATTCACGCTCTCTCTCTCTCAAATAAATAAATACACAAATAAATCTTTAAAAATGCAGTTTATCTACCTATATGAGCTTGTGAGACAAAACACTTTGGAGAAACTTAAGAAGAATTTCAGCAGAAATCAGTTCAGATGTTCAGTGATTATTTCTCTATTCCATTTTAGGTCAAATTTGCTCTCACATGGTAGGGGACGGTTGGTACCACAATTAGAGAAGACTTGGCAGCTCTTTTTTTGACAGGGTTAATGAAAAAAGAATAAGACTTTTAGTATTGGGGTTTCAAATTAAGGATGACTTTAAGGAGATAAGCAGCAACAGCCGCAATATATTTGTCAAACCAAGACGCCAAAATGAGTCAGAACAACTCATTTAGATAAGTCATGAACCTAACTGGCTAAATTAAAGCAAGATTAGGATTTCCAACATAGCTGGGCTCAAGGCAGGCTGTGCCACAGCGGTGTAGCCCCATGAAGAAGAGCTAAGGTTAGAAGTATCCGGAAACACCTAATAAGAGAGGCAGGTTACCTGGATAACCCGAAATCAGCCATGTTTCTCAGCGACTGTTAATAGACTTTTTCTGCCAGTATATTAGACAGTTGTTACCTTCACTTCTAAAAATGATACTTCATGCTTACATATAGAAGTTCAGAGAGAGGAAGGAGCTTCGATATTATGTAGCAGGGTAACCCTTGCATTTTACAGCGAAACTGATCCTGCAGAAATTAAGAGTCTTGCTCAGGCTTTCAGTCTACTAGCTAAGGCACGAATTCTCATCTCCTGAGAGAATAGCTGTGTCCTTTGGTTTGAATCCTCGTCTCTTGCCCCCAACATCATTTCCGTAGCTTCCTTGATCTCTTGGGCTCCCTCCCGTCCATGTAGTTTATCACTGACAGGTTCATCTATCATGTCAAAGCACTACTATAAAACCTTCAGTAGCTTTTGCCTTCTCACAATCTAACGAGGTCTTTGCAGACCTTCCTCCCAAGATAATATCTAAACTTTAAGACTATTCTCCAGTGAAAAACTTCTCCAGCTTGTTTTATAAAGTTTCCTGAGTTTGTTTCATCACATGCAACACACGTGCACACACACACACACACACACACTTTACTCCTATTCCTCCACTGTTAATAAGCATGCTTATTATACCCTACCTTTTTGAATGACACATCTTCACCTTTCAGTATCTAGATCAAAACTCACTGTAACATAAAGCTTTTCCCAATCACATAATTCCTCTCACTTCTCCATTCCATCCCTTACACCATATTTGCATATTAAGCTTCCAATTACATATTTTGGGCTAGCAATGTAAAAATCGTGAAAACTAAAATAAAATCTGAAGTCAAGTTGGTACAGTTCAATATACCATATGTCAGTGAAAAGAAAAAAATATTATATTTGTTTTCAGTTTTCAGTGCCCTGTGTATAAGCTAAAACTTCCTCCAATATAGCTTTAATCCCAATAATAGAAGCCTCCAGATTTTGTGAGCTAGTTAGCGAGATGATATATTAAGTCTTGCCTGGCTCATATTTGATACTATTCTTTTTATTGATTATGAGGGTTGACTCTCCTTATTTCCTACTTTATTATTTTTAAGTTTAAATAAGATGTTTATCTTACCATTCGCTGTTGTTAAACTTTCAAGAAAATAATTCTAAGAAAAAAATCAGAAGAATAAAATTTATAATCCATGATTGGTGAAAAAATCAGACTATATACTTTGGTCTAACAATTCTTGCATTTCTCTATTCTGATGATTGTGACCATTTAGCTATAACTGGATTACACTGATAGACTCTTTGCCAACAAACAAACAACATAGCTATTCTCTTCAAAGTTAACATTTCTCAAAATTCTGTAATTACAGGGTATTGATTATTTACCAATAATCAAAACTTAAAAATAAGAAAGGTGTGTTATAAGGATTTCTGGGTAAATCGTCATCATTCCAGGAGTTTCAAAAATGTTATTCTTTTTAAAAATGAAAGCAGTCAAATATAGAATAAGATGTAGCAAGCTACACATGGTTCTAGTGAAAACTGGAAACTACTTTTCCTTTTTCCTTCTTATAAAATGGCAGAACATATAAGTAAAATATTTAAGGAATAGTCTAGGTAAAGAGAAAATACATTTTTTTTGTTTAAATATATTTGCTCTAATTCATCTTTGGCAATATAAAGGTATATAGACTGTAAACTCAGAAGAGACGTCTATCTTGTCTTTAATTTTATTCCAGTGGAAAGAGCAGAATCTAGAGTATAGTAAGTGCAGAATAAGCATTTATTGGATCTCTGAATGAATATATGAATATATACATATTTGTTATCAGTTATTATGCCATTTCCTCAGTATTAATACATCTAGCTCAAATACAGAAAACTAGTCCTGGATTGTCATTAAACAGTTAAGTGAGCATGGGCAGGCTACTAACATCTGGGAGCCCTACTTTACTAACTTGCAAAATGAGGTGAAAATCTGGTCTGCTCCCTTTTTAAAAGGATCCTTTGGAGGACTGAGTTTTAGTATTATGCCAAAGTAACTTGGCAAACTAAAGTACTAAAAAGATGTAAAAATTTATTTAAACAGCGTGGATTATTTGAAAAAAATATTGAAGTCATACCCAAGTTGTGTACCTGATTGATAAAAAATTGGCAAGTAAGAAAAATAGGAACATAGGAGGCTTTTACACAGTATTCACTGTTGAAATTTTCACGTGGGGTTATCCTTCCACAACTGTCAAAGCAGATCATGCTGAAATTTAAATATACAGGATATTTACTTAAGATAACAAGGCCTGAGGATATGATGCTAATTTTGATTAATTTCTGCGTTCATAAATGGCTGCCAAGGTAGGAGGACCAGTGAAATGGCCTCATTATACAGCTTTGTGGGCTTTCGGTTGCCCATTATTGTACTTTCTGGTAACTGATTTGCAAGGCATGCTATTAATGTTTTGTTTAAAAATTCATTTTAGGAAGATTAGGAATGTAGAACATTTTTTTGGAACAGCTATTGGCTATGTTTAGTAGAGGAAAAAAACTATCCAATTTCCCTTTGCATACTATAAAGGAATGATTTATTGTTAGCAGTATTTTGTTGCCTTGTAGAGATAACCTCTTTTTACATTTCAGACTACACAGGAGATGCTTCTCTTCTATTCTCCCATTTAATAAAAAAAAAATCATGTTTGGAAAAGAACATTAGCAAAAAGAGCTTCGTTCATTCCACAAATATTTACTTATTACTACTGTTCTAGGCAATATTCAAGGTACTAGAAAATTTTTTTCTAATACTTTGAACTAATACGTGTAATTTTACTCTATTTTCAGTGTAGAGTTAAGGAAATGATTCTGAAGAGTCCCAGGGAAAGTTTCATATCTATCTTATATCTTCAGAACCTGGCTCACAGTAGGTATGGCACATAATAAGTACTTAAATGCTCAGTAAATGAACAGATGGGAATAACATTAGCCTGGAAGACAGATCCTTAAAACCTGAGCGTCGTTGTAGATGCTACCTTCCTCTCTGCTCTGCATGTTCACTGTCTTTGCCTTTACTTCGTTTTCTCACCCACAGTTACTGCAGTAACTTTAAAAATGATCTCTCTGCCTCTGATCTCACTTCCTCCCACTACATCTTCCAAAATGTTGTCAAAATCTAAAATATAAATCTGATCGCTTCACTCATCAGCAGCATTTTCAAACTTCTGCCCTGAGAATTCCTAATGGTGGATTAGGATATCTATAAATCCCCAAAGATCAGGTTTCAGGGGGTTTTGCTGTAAACAGCCAGTCACTATACACACACACACACACACACACACACACACACACACACACACACACATGTATTTTTCCCCCTAAAGATTCTATCATCCATTCGACAGAGAGAGACACAGCAATAGAGGGAACACAAGCATGGGGAGCGGGAGTAGAAGAAGCAGGCCTCCTGCTGAGCAGGGAGCCCAATGTGGGGCTTGATCCCAGGACCCCGGGACCATGACCTGAGCTGAAGGCAGATGCCCAATGACACAGCCACCCAGGTGCCCTGCAACTATGATATTTTTTTGAAATTTAATTTTACTTTAAAATATGTGCATTGTCTGTGTCCTCCATAATATGCTTAAACCTGTTTGAAATTTTCTTTTCCTTTAAATTGTCAAATAAAATTGACATTTCCAGCAAACACACTATGCAGATCATGTTGATTTCTTGCACTCTGGTGCATATCTCTGCCACAACTGTCTGCCAGCACTCGGGGGTACATGCATGTCGGTGTGAAAGAGACAGTCGGAAAAAAAGGGTTGTTTTTTTGTTTTTGTTTTTTTTTAAGATTTTATTTATCTGACAGAGAGAAACACAGCTAAAGAGGGAACACAAGCAGGGGGAGTGAGAGAGGGAGAAGCAGGCTTCCCGCCGAGCAGGGAGCCTGATGTGGGACTCGATCCTGGGTCTCCAGGATCATGACCTGAGCTGAAGGCAGTTGCTTAACCAACTGAGCCACCCAGGTGCCCCGATTCTTTAAGAAACAAAGCCCTTCATGAGCAGAATCCTGGAACATTTTTTTTGGCTTTACTCTTTATAACTTCCCATCCTTACCCTTAATTGTTGCTTTACCAAATCATTTACAACCCTCAGAATGTGCTGTGTTTCTTACAAACTCCTGCACCTTTGCAAACATTGTTTGTTCCACACAGAATGCCTACTCCTTGACCCACTTAATATATTCTTCATCCTCAAAAATCCTGTATTAAATTTTACCTCATCTTGACAACCTTCCCCATCTCTCCCAGAAAAGCTCAGGAGATAGTCCTGCTTCCATAACATGTGGTGCATTCCCAGCATTTATCATGTTATAATAATCCTTTGGGGCAAGGTTTGGTTACTCAACATCTTACTTAGTGCCTAGTGTCTTAGGATAATAACATATTTTTTAAAAAAGATTTTATGTATTTATTTGACAGAGAGAAACACAGCTAGAGAGGGAACACAAACAAGGGGAGTGAGAGAGGGAGAAGCAGGTTTCCCGCTGAGCAGGCAACCCAATGAGGGGCTCTATCCGGGGACTCTGGGATCATGACCTGAGCCGAAGGCAGAAGCTTAACTACTAAGCCACCCAGGCACCTCGGATAATAACATTCTAAAATTTGTAATTACTTTAATTAAAAGAACTTGAGAAATAGAATAATTATCCAATTTGAGGGCCATAGCTTTAGAAATATTTTCAATTGTTTCAGGGTAATTTGAGAGAGAACTATTTAATAGTTAGCAACTTTAAAATACCATAGAATAGTAAATCAGCCTCTGCTTTTTAGAATGCAGATTTCAGTCTTCAAATTACCATTTTCAGCAACCAAACAGATTTCTTGCTTCTTAGATGCTTACTTAATATTATGATTATTACATGGAAAAATTTAGTCTTTCACATAATAAAACTAGATTGGGACTTGAACTTATCATATGATGACCTATTGCTCTCTAATTGGTTTATTCCAAAGAGAGGAAAAATTACAAGATCTAAAAAAAGATCACCATTAAAAATAAGTATCTGGATTATAACATTATGGATATGATTGGATGGTGCCTCATTTAGAAAGCCTCTGGCTTTGACAAGAGAAAAATTGAATGTTTCTAAGTGTATTGAAATTATAGTCACTGCAGCCTAAACTTGTCTTTCAGGCAGATAATTGCTTTTCATGCATCTTAGAGGGGAGCATAAATTGGAATTTCAAGTACTGATTATAGATGATGCTCATCCCTTGAAAATTAAAACTGATAAGAAGAACATTAGAAAATCCCCTATGTCCATCTTACAGTGTTAGGATGCCTTTGACACAAAACAAAATGTTTGGCTTGCATTTATTTATATAGTTTTTACTCTTGGGTGCTAAGTTAAAAAAAATATGTGTTGGAGAAATTTTAATTATACAGAAGAATTTATTCTTGACTCTACCCACATAGATTGGAGTGGACTTCTGAATATCCATCCAGGTAAAAATACATTGCACAGGGCTTCCTTACTACCATATTCTAAGAGACAAATGAATTTCATAATTACCAATGGAAATCACCTATTTGGCAGCCCACACAATCTGGTGTGGATTAGTTTTGCTAAAAAAAAAAAATGGCTAGAATAATTTTTTGTACCTAATAAATGACTTAAAATGTTTCCGACATATGTAGTTAGACTGTGCACAATAATTGACTCTCTTATTGGTTTAGTAAAAAATATAGTCCTAAATCAGGATGGAACATTCACTTTGAGAACATGTTCTGTGTTTAAAAGCCCTGCCTGATAACTCCTTCATCCCTCAGTCTCCACCCACCACCCAATACGAAAACTGTCCTTTATTACGTTGCCATGAGTGATGTGACCATATGATGGCCTTAAGAACATTTACAGTTAGACTGAACTCTTGACATCAAAAGAAACAGAAGAACCGTGCTTATATCAATGAGTCATCATTAGCATTTTGTACTTGAACCTATAGTAGATGATATTCCTGCTGGTGAAATATTAGCCCAGTTGAAAATATATTTAGGTATTTACTTATTTCATATGATCATGGCCTACTTGCATAAGCCATCCTTAGAAATAAATATTAGTTATGATATGAATTAATGAGATTTATTTTTAACAAAGTAGAATTTATATCCCTAAATAAAGCTGGCTCTTCAAAGCTGTTACTTTTTGGAGATGAATCTGTTATTAGTAATGTACATGACTTTTTAGAATTGATTTTGGGGTCAAATGAAGGCATATGATAACATAAGCCTCTTTAAAGTCACACATCATTGTAAAAATCAAAATAATAGTAACATTTGTTCACTTGTTAACCAACTTGCTCACCAGCCTTGGCTCTAAATGACTTTGGTCATTTCCTAAAATTGCATTTATGCAAGCAATATATAAAATTTACACCATGGATAATATTCAAGTAAACTTTCCTTAGATCTCTTCTGAAAAGAAACTCTGAAAATGTGAGAGACAATGATTAATTGATATACAGAATAACAAGTTAAATTAAAATGGGATTTTGAAGATAATGTAATTCTAACCCACATTTCACTGATGAGAAAACTGGAAAAAAAAAAACAACCTTGTCTAAGGCTAGATCATTTAGGTAGTAAGCTACATGTACTTGATATTTGATTCATTCTCCTCTGCCATACAGGAGCCTTTAAAGCTAAATATATATGTTCTTTATATATTCGGAAAATATCAGTTACTTAGCTTTATATTTATAAAATGTATATTATTTCTTAAATTGCCATACAATTATTCCAGTATACCTTTTTTTTTTAATCTATTTATTTGACAGAAAGAAATGCAGCTAGAGAGGGAACACAAGCAGGGGCAGTGAGAGAGGGAGAAGCAGACTTCCCGCTGAGCAGGGAGCCCGATGTGGGGCTCGATCCCAGGACTCCAGGATCATGATGCGGGCTGAAGGCAGTCGCTTAACCAACTGAGCCACCCAGGCACCCCCCAAGTATACCTTTTACCTTTTGTTTCATTTTTTTTCCCTTTGCCTTAATGAAAATTTAAACACAATTATATTTTATAGCATGTGACTAGAGTAGATTGATTTGACTCCCAGCTTTATAGAGACAATTTGGTGGCTTTCATGGTCAGAATATTGGTGAATATGATTTAATAAGAAATGGCATTAATATATACTTGCTGGTAGCCAGAGAACGACTAAAAGGAACTTATTCTGTAACTATACTTGTTGAATAAATTATGTTTTAATAATATAATTGAAAGAACAGTTTAGCACAGTAATTCAAAAAGGCACATGCACCCCAATTTTATAGAAGCAGTGTCTATAATAGCCAAAATATGGGAAGAGCCCAAGTGTCTACTGACAGATGGATGGATAAAGATGTGGTATTTATATGCGATGGAATATTATTCAGTCATCAAAAAGAATGAAATCTTGCCATTTGCAATGATGTGGATGGAACTAGAGGGCATTATGATAATTGAGATAAGTCAGTCAGAGAAAGACAAATACCATATGATTTCACTCATGTGGAATTTAAGAAATAAATGAACATAGGGGAAGGGAAGGAAAATAAGATGCAAATTGAGAGGGAGGCAAACAATAAGAGATGCTGAACTCTAGGAAACAACTGGATTGCTGGAGGGAAGGTGGGTAGGAAGGGGTAACTGGGTGATGGGCATCATGATGTAATGAGCACTAAGTATTATATGCAACTGATGAATCACTACATTTTACCTCTGAAACTAAAAAAAAAAGAAAAGAATGAAGGGTTTGGGAACATGGGTTTGGGAAAATCTTTTTCAGAAAAAATAATTTTTGTGTGTATGTGTGTGTGTTTGTTGTTGCTGTTGTTAGGGAAAGAGGTAGGTGGAGAGGAGCAAAGGGAGAGGGAAAGAGAAAATCCTTTTTTTTTTCTTTTTTAAGATTTATTTATTTATTTGGCAGAGAGAAATCACAAGTAAGCAGAGAGGCAGGCAGAGAGAGAAGAGGAAGCAGGCTCCCTGTGAAGCAGAGAGCCCCATACGGGCCCGATCCCAGGACCCTGAGATCATGACCTGAGCTGAAGGCAGGGGCTTTAACCCACTGAGCCACCCAGGTGCCTGGGAAAGAGAAGATCTTAAGCAGTTTCCTCACCCATCATGGAGCCCAACGCAGGGCTTAATTTCACAACCTTGAGATCATGACCTGAGCGGAACAACAAGAGTTGGATGCTTAACTGACGGTACCACCCAGGTGCCCTGATAAACAGAAAACTCTATTAATAAATTCATTTTCAGGTAAAAATAGTATGTTCTTCCCTAAGATTGTCTCAGTCTACTAGAACTGTTACCTCTTGTTGGTAGGAAATAATGTGTTTGACTCTAAATAGTAGGAATTTGTATATAATTAAAAAATATTTGTTGGTTGAATGGTAAGTGATGCATTTCCTGGCAGAGAATCCCTTTATAGGATAACACTGTACAGAAGATGTTCTTAAAAAATGAGTTATTATGTTTACACCAGAATAAAAAATAAGAAAATCATTAAATAACCTATAAATAGCTATTGCTAAATATGGAACTTAAGTTAAAGTTCTTCTTTTTTCCGTAAGTTATTGTACTTTTCTATATAGTTTACAAGAATGGAACTTAAGGAGATTTTGACATTTAAAAATATTAATTTGTTCAATAGGAACATATAATCACCTAGATAATTTATTGTATATATTTTCATATGTGCTTAACTTTCTCAGTTTCTCATTTTTATCTTGCAAATAATCTGAATAGAAAACAAGATACAGAGCCCTAAGTTGCATGCTGAATACCAGAAAAAGTGTTTTAGTCAAAAGTTTTGGTAATAGCTACCAGTCATAAAGTTCAGAAAATTTATGGAAAAAAAAATCAATTACTCTTAATTACATGGCCATAAGGAAGACTCATATGAACATTCTGAAATCAGGGGAAAATAAAGTCTTAGTTATTTTGTGAAAGCATCCTTCTGTGTATATTCAATGTGGAATTATTATAAAATGTAGAAAAATAGAAGGATTTATGTTGACAAAAAACAAACACTGGTTTAAATTATTTGTGTGACAGTTATTTAGAAAAGTCATGCAGTGACATACTACTTGATGTCTGGATGTGTCATTTTGATCATTACTGCTTGCTGCTGTAAGCAAAACACCTACAGGGATACAATTAATACCTGGTCAAGGCAATATGAACATATCACCATACCACTCTTCATCTGGTAACAAATCTTGTCCTTTCTTTTGCTCACAATCACTGTTTGAACAAGGACCAGTGAAAGTACTACAAAAAAAATACTAGGATGACATTTTGCATAATGGCAGTTAATCAGAAGAGTTGTTTATAAAGAGAACATGTTTGGAATCAAAGATTACAATAAATTTCTGCACTGCAGCTGAAGGTAAAGAGGAGTGCAGAGTTTACCATATCTTTAGTTCCTATACACAAAATGTCTATGATCAAATTCTTTATTTTGGATTGTGGCATGCCCAAACTACTTGAAAGCAATTATGAAACATTCTGAAATTGGACTAAGTTTCATTTTCAGAAACATAAGTTTCATTTCTGTTCACTGTGCATAGATTGTTTATATGCAAAAATAAACAAGTTCTATCTGGTGGTAGCCATAAAGACACACCTCTCAGATCTCTGACTGTAGGGACAGTAATTGAGTAAGGGCCTAGCTGTTGTGCAGTCTGAAATTCATTTTAGCATTTGCTTTCCATGGGTCTCTTAGTCAATAACTGAGTATGGCTATGACATTATGGTAGGCTTGTTTCTGGGAGATACGGAACTGTGATAGTCAACTTTAGCTAAGAGAAGCCCTATCAGCCTTGCTGAACTTCCCTTAGAAATGATCAGCAAGAGATGCCCTTCAACAGACAAATGGATAAAGAAGATGTGGTCCATATACACTATGGAATATTACGCCTCCATCAGAAAGGATGAATACCCAACTTTTGTAGCAACATGGACGGGATTGGAGGAGATTATGATGAGTGAAATAAACCAAGCAGAGAAAGTCAAGTATCATATGGTTTCACTTATTTGTGAAACATAAGAAATAGCTTGGAGGACATTCGGAGAACGAAGGGAAAAATGAAGGGGGAGGGAGAATCAGAGGGGGAGATGAAACATGAGAGACTATGGACTCCGGAAAACAAACTGAGGGTTTTAGAAGGGAGCGGGGTGGGAGTAGTGGGGAGGAGCCTGGTGATGGGTATTAAGGAAGGCACGGATTGCATGGAGCATTGGGTGTTACACGCAAACAATGAATCATAGAACACTACATTAAAAACAGTGTACTGTAGGGTGACTAACATAACATTAAAAAAAAAGAAAAAAGAAAAAAGAAATGATCAGCAGTTTTAGACCCTCCTGCCATGGCCCCTCCCTCCTCTTCTTGACTTGGAGTAAGATTTGCATTGCAAATTGATGGCTCTTGAATTTTCCCTCCTGCTTCCTCATTGCGAGCGTGTGCATGCGTGCGCGCGCGTGTGCGTGTGTGTATGTGTGTGTGTGTGTGTGTGTGTGTGTGTGTGTGATAGTTCCCTAATACCTTTGTTTCACATTTAATCCCATTTTGGTGTCTGTTGCTCAGCAAACCTGTGTTAACACATCTATCTGAATGCTTCCTTTGATTGCATAAATTCTCCCAGTGTAGTTCTTGGATATTTCATCTAAGTAGATTAGTTTACATTGTTATACCATATATTTGGATTATAGTTTTAAAAAATGCAATCTAATGTCCACAACATTAATGTAAGACTTTCAAAATTTAAGATACAGATATTGCTTGGAAACTCTTAGCGAAGTCAGATTACCATGAACTTTACACAGCTGTCGCGCTATTTTATTCTGAAAGAATGTGTTCATCCATTTCCATAAAGTGATTTCTCCACGTGGGATGATCTCCTCCATTTTTCTGTCTTTGCAAAATCCTACACTACTTTCAATATCCAGTTCCACCTTCAGCAAGAATTAGTAGTTTCTTCACCTGGAATTCCAAAACACTGATAAAGACGAAGAGAATACTAAAACAGAGTAATCTTTATCCTCTAGCAGAAAAGGAAATGACTCATTCCATTGTAAATATGGTGTCTTGCTTATGTAAACTCAAAACAAAATTTCTGAAGCTCAAATATGGGAAAAGTAGCTGTGTAAAAGGCAAGGCATTTGGTGGGGAGGTCGAGTGGGAGAATTTTTCTCATTAAAAGTTTAGAAAAGGGAAATATCTACCAATAAATAATGTGAGACAGTAAAAAGTCAATCTTGACCTCTATTTTCAGCAAAGGAGCTTGCCATCCATCTTTGTCTCTCCTGTCTGTTTCTGATTCTGTTGTGCACTTTCCAATTCTACGAACTTGCTTTAAGTTCAACAGGCATATAGCCAAAACGAACCCTCTCCTCATCTATGCCCTCAACCAGCAACTTTCCTTCTGATTTGGCTCTTTCTTCTGGGATATTCATCAGGCAGACTCGAGAGCTCATTGTCACTTTTGCTCTTTTCCATTTGTAAGTTCTTACATCTTGGAAATTACCAGTGACTCCATCTATAGTTCTACATTGTAATCTATAGCTTCCTTTGTGTTATCACAGCTCCCATCCTGGTTTGGGACCTTGAAATCTCATATCTGCCGTCATCTTTCTTCTTCTCTAATGCCCTAACATTTCATTTGGTCACAGAGCAAACCTTTCCACACTATCTTTGTGTCCTTTTTCCTGGTAAAATTATCCAGTGATTCTCCATTCCTCCCTGAGTAAAACCTAGCCCTCTTAGCCTGACATTTATATTTCTAAACTCTAGCTCCAAAGTACTCTTCCAAATTTATCTCCCTTATGAATATATCATATGCCCCTTTCGCTCTGAAATGCTAAATGATGTTTAAAAAGTACCTGGAGATCTGGTTACAAGTTTGGATTTCTAGTCCTACCTCTCCAGAGATTGTGGAACGAAAGTTCAAAGGTGGAGTCACTGACTCTCCATCTTGTATATATTCTCTAAGTAATTTTGATGCATGTGTTCTTCATATCATACCCTGAGAAATACCGTTGTATGTTGCCGTAACTAAATAGTTCTCTCCAGTAAGCACTGCTTTTCTTGCTGACTTTTTGGATGTGTCTGCATTGTCCTCACACCAAGAAAAACTATTTTCATTTATTCATTCATTCGTTCATTCACTCAAGCAAAACCTGGATGTGTCTGCATTGTCCTCACACCAAGAAAAACTATTTTCATTCATTCATTCATTCATTCACTCAAGCAAAACCTACTTCTAATTGTGTTGCACATATCTGATCCATTCCATTTTCATAAATATAAGGTTCCTTATTTTCTTTCCAGAAACATTTGCCCAGACAATTTAAACAAATGTTTCATACCTGGTGATACTCGTTATTTGGTTATGGTTGTATGTAACCATAAATAAAATACTTGAGAATTGCCTTTGGCAAATCCTTCAGCTATCTAGAAAACTTATCTGATTCACATATGCAGGACTTTAAATGGATCCAGAAACTAATGTTATTTTATTTTTTATTTTTTTAAAAGATTTTTTTAAAGTAATCTCTACACCCAACAAGGGCCCAAACCCACAACCCTGAGATCAAGAGTTTCACACTCCACCTACTGAGCTAGCCAGGCGCCCCTAATACTATTTTAATGCAAAGTTGTCTTACACAGTTTGTAAGTTTGATATTTTGAAATTCTACGTTTTACTGTCAAATGTGTCTAGTAAGAGGTCATGCAAGAAATTAAACAGTGTACCCAGGTGTGAGTATCAAGGATTTCTTAATTCTTCTGCGATATAGTTCATTACAATATTTGGCAAAAATGTTTTTGGAATGTCTATTGAATGGACACACTGAAGTAAAATATTTGCTCCAAATGGTTAATCAGCAAGTACTGTAAATGGAAGAAGCCATCTGTGAGCCTTGATGCTCATTTCTGCCTTTTTAATTTCTCCAGTTTGAAGAACATCTGGAGGAGCCTGACAGTTATTATCTAAAACATTCGTTTCTTTTAACACCAATACTCTTAACATATTCCCTAAACTTCTTTTTTAACCTAAAACATCTTCACCTGACCCAAATCTGAGCTATCACAAAAAACAATTTTCTCCCTCATATCCTCATTTGGCACCTGCTATCTCTCTAAATGTACATGTGGTGAAAGTGCACCCATGACCCAAGAGAGCAGTGAAACTTACCCAAAAAAATGATAACCTTGCTTGACTTGCTCTCCATTTCAAGGTATGAACCGAGGGTTTCTCCAAAAGGAGTAGTTTTTGCAACAATTATGGAAATAAGGTTTCTGTGTGTGGCTTCATGTGTATATGAAATAGAGTTGAGTGGCTTGGGAGCATATAAAAATAAAACAAAGGGAGAAATAACTTATAATAACACTGTGACACTTTCCTTCCAAATTCTTTATTTACTTATATTTAAATTATAACCCCAGCAGTTTAAATTGTGAATTCTTAGATCAATCCAAAACTACATAAAGAGAAAAAAAAATCAATCTTTGCAACAACACCGATTTTCTCTTCTTTGCTTAGTATCATTAATGGTGTAAGATATTGATTCTGTTTTAAAAATAACAGTTCTACAGACAGTTTCCTAGGGTTGAGATCACTGTTCATTTTAATTTTCTTTAAAGCTGATTTTGCAATCAATGTTCACTACACAAAAACGATGTTCTAGGAAACAAATGAAATTGGGTATTTCTACCTTGTCACAGTTTTTTTTTTTTTTAATCCTCTTCCTTAAAGATAATCATGGAAGTATTTAAGTGAAAGAGAATGATAGCCTAAATATTTGAGAATAACTTGTAGTCTTGAAGGGCTATGCTAGGCCTAAAATTTCCATTTGAAAATATTTGTAGATAGTTCTTGCCCATATTTAATAAATCAGTTAGACATACTATCTTTCACTTGACGTGACTTTTTACATCGAACTTACATTTCTGGTCCAGGTTCTCCTTTGTCATCTTAAAATGTATCCTATTATAGACAGGGGGCCAGGATAAGGTACTTTCTTACCATACCATTCAGTCTTTCCTAAAGTTTCCAGACAATGTAAGCCACTACTACTGCCAACCCATCCACCTCTTACGGAGAACCACTTTCCAGCTCTGAGCGAATCTCCATTTGGGATCTTTCTATATATCTTCTTTTCTCTCTCTTTCTAAAGACCTTCTACATTACAAATGGTCTTTTTTTTTTCTTTCTGGTAGAAGAAAAGAATATTGGATAACATTCCTAACTGTGCAACTATTTGCAACACCAAATAAGCACTGGAAAAATGGTTACAGGGAAGGAGGTCAGAACATGGTGAAATGCAATAAAACACGTTAAGTTATACACTAGTTGAGCGTACCTGCTTGTGCTATAGAACATTCATTGGTCTCCTGATGCCAAATGTCCTGCCAGATGTTGCTCCTGGTCTGACAACAGTGGCACTCTGCAATAGGCTCTGTGATTGCTTTATGATGCCCCCTCCCCAATTCAGCCTGGTCTTACAGTTAATGCTCATTTTTTAAAGCTCTGGCAAAAGGTTATATATATATATATAATTTTAAAAACAAAGTTCCCTGAAAATATTGTGATGTTTACACTGTATGTTAATATAGTGTAGAGAGTTAAAGTGGTTGTTGTCAATATTAAAAAAAAAAAAAAAAAAAA
>PITA01001931.1:37724-69812 GCA_004023965.1 Spilogale gracilis | reverse complement strand
ATAGAACTACCAAGTAATCAAGAAATCCCATTACGGGGCGCCTGGGTGGCTCAGTTGGTTGGGCAACTGCCTTTGGCTTGGGTCATGATCCCGGAGACCTGGGATCGAGTCCCACATCGGGCTGCCTGCTCGGCGGGAAGCCTGCTTCTCCCTCTCTCACTCCCCCTGCTCATGTTCCCTCTCTAACTGTGTTTCTCTCTGTCAAATAAGTAAAATCTTAAAAAAAAAAAAAAAAGAAATCCCATTACTGGGTATCTATTCAAAGAAAATGAAAATATTAATTTGAAAAGATATGTGAACCCCTATGTTCACTGCAGCATTATTTACAATAGCCAAGATACAAAAATAGCCTAAATGTCCACTGATAAAAGAACAGATAAAGAAGATGTGATATAAACACACACACACACATACACACACACACACACACACACACCATGGAATATTACTCAGCTATAAAAAGAAGGAAATACTGCCTTTTGCAAAAGTATGGGTAGATGTTGAAGGTATCATCATTATAAGTTAAATAAAACAGACAAAGAAAGACAAATGCCACAATTTCAGATATATATAGAATCTAAAAAATAAAACAAAACAAACAAACAAAACAAAACCCGGACTCATAGACACAGAAAACAGATTGGCGGTTGTCAAAGGGGAGGAGGGTTAAGGAGGAGGTGAAGTGAGTGAAGGATAAGAAGGACAAACTTGATAAATAAGTCATGGGATCTAATGTACAGCAGGGTGAATATACTCAATAATATTGAATTAACTTTGGTGACAGATGATAACTAGACTTATTGTAGTAATCATTTCACAATACATACAAATGTCAAATCACTATGTTGTACATCTGAATATATAAAGGTATAATATGGCATATTAATTACCACAGGTTTTAAAAAGTAAATTTCAAAGCATAACATAATTTTATTTTCATAGATTTCACTTATATTTTAGCACTAACTATAACCTGAATCAATATAAAAAGGCTAGCTTGTTATTAGAGATTGCCTTTTAAGAACTTCACATAGTACGGTTTACTACATAAGGCCAAGGTAATGGCGGTGATATGTTTCATTTAATAATACAAAGAATAGGGATGCCTGGCTGGCTCAGTTTTTAAGCATCTGCCTTGGGCTCAAGTCATGATCCCGGAGTCCCAGGATTGAGCCTGCCTGGTGGGAAGCCTGCTTCTCCCTCTCTCACTTCCCCTGCTTGTGTTCCCTCTCTAGCTGTGTTTCTCTCTGTCAAATAAATAGATAAAAATCTTAAAAAAAATAATACAAAGAATATTGTAATAGAAAAATCAATCACCAACAAGAAATCCCATTAGGGGCATATGTACAATAGCTTATGTTTGAAAGGAAAAAAAATGCGCTGAGCCTGTTTTTGGTCTCACTAGCATGCAACTCTCTAGATAGAAACAAATTAAGTAAGAAAATTTTATAAGAAAATTTATTTATATTTTAATAATCTAGAATTAGTCTAAGATTATTCTTGCTTCATTCTAATTTTATTTTGTAGTAAAAAGAAAATCTTATAATGGGGTTTATGTATATATATACATATATATATATGGATATGGATGTATGTATGTAAGTAATAAGTCATAGCCTACATTCAAACTCAGAGCTTATGTTTGTAAGCTATTTACATATTAAAGAATACCACATATTACAAAAAGAATGAATGATGGATGAAGGTGAATTGTCTTTAGGAAAAAAAAAACCTTCCTTCTGTTATGAAAAACATCTATAAGTCATCATTCAAAGTGTCCCAACTATGTGGGTGTTATATATCTTGATACTTGGACCAAATTAGGTCTTCCTTTTTTTTCTCTTTTTTTCTTGGTCCAATAGTTATTTTTTGAGATTCCCGTACTTGAAAATAAGTTTTGCTGAATTCCATTCATTTAATTCATTTACATTATAAAAATAATGTTCACTTTAGGAAGGAAACTACTTTCTCTGTCCCAGAGAGTCCTCTTTTATTTTTTTCAATATTTATTGACTGCCTACTATGTGCCGGGTATTCTGCTAAGTTCTATGGATTAAAAATAATAATAATAAAAGTAAAAAATACATGGTTTTTACAGTAAGAAACATAATCCTAGTGGTGAAGTTGGACAGTTGATGAGGGAACTAAAAATCTGTGTGGCAAAGACCATATTAGGGGAAGGGGAAACAGAGGTACTAATCTTGTCCTTCAGGTCAAGGAAGAATTCCTGGAGAAAGTAACATACACTCTGCAAAATCTGCAACCATGAGATATTTAACTTTTCTCCAAGTCTTTTCCTGCAGATATATATGTTAAATTAATCATTTTATTTATTTAATTTATATATTTAATTTAATTAATTATGATTTATTTTTATGCATTTATTTAATTATATTTTACCATATTTGTACTATATTACAGTAGATGTGGTTTTTACAAAAAATCCCCCTTTCTGCAATTCTACCTCCACAAAGTGTTTCCTATCAGGGCTCCCTGATTTTTTAAAAGGCATTAGAGGGGCGCCTGGGTGGCTCAGTTGGTTAAGCGACTGACTGCCTTCGGCTCAGGTCATGATCCTGGAGACCCGGGATCCGGTCCCACATCGGGCTCCCTGCTCGGTGGGAAGCCTGCTTCTCCCTCTCTCAGTCCCCCTGTTTGTGTTCCCTCTCTAGCTGTGTTTCTCTCTGACAAATAAATAAATAAAATATTTTAAAAATAGATTTTAAAAGGCATTAGAATATTTGTGTATCTCATACTACTGATGATAACAAGTCAATTTTGGGGAAAGAAACAGGATTAGAAAGGCAAATCCAGTCTAGAGAATAAACCTATTGGGGGCAAAAAATCACAAAATACTTTTTATATTACTTTTCTTCTATTTTCTAAGTTCACTAAGAAAGTGCCTATTACTATGTAATACTCTCAGGTCACAGCTAACAAGTGATCTGATGATGCTCCTTCAAGAATGAAGCAATAAAACGCTGTCAATGTCAAAGACACAGAGATGAAATCAATACATGAGCTGTGATGTTTTGTCACCTCTGTATTTTTTGCTTCCCTTACTGATGGTCAAAATGAACCATTTTGCTGACTATTATTAAGGTGAAGGATTTAGGGACCCTAAATTAAAAAAAGAAGAAGAAGCCTATTTTATATCACAGATATTTTCTGACACATCTTAGATTTGAACTGAGCTTCTCAGTCTGTGATGTAATTTGTCTCAACTACCGATATATTTCTAATATAAAAATCATAATAACTCAACATCATAAATTTGGCTTAATTTAAGTATACACATAAAAAGACATCTATAAAAACTTTATTTCCTTCAAATAATAAGAGCTGAACTCTCTAAAACAGTAATAGGCCAAGAACTACTTGAAACGCTTTTCCTAAACTCACTTGGTCCTCATAAGGAATATATAAGGTAACTTCAATTATTCTCTCTTTTTTTGTAGAATAGAAAACTAAAGCATAGAGAGGTTAAGTCACTTACTCAAGATCACACAGCCGGTAAACAGCAAAGTCAGGATTCAAACGCACTAGCCTGGCTCCAGGGTCGGCATTCCTCACAATTCTGTCAGCTCCTTGACACACAGGTGCCCTGCTATTTGTTTTCAAATATCATTGTACTGATGATGTCCCCCCTCTGTCACCATGTATGGCTCAGAAGTTATGCTATTAGCAATGATGTTCCCCCTCTATCACTGTGCGTGGCTCAGAAGTTATGCTATTAGCAAAAGTCTTACCCACACTACATGCAAAAATTAGTATTTTAGCTGTAGTTTTACTTATGTGTCATAGATTAAGGCAATGCTTCCAAGACCCATGTTCTCCTTAGCACCTTTTCTCCAACTAAACCACCCAATTAAATCCGTTGCCATGCTTACCTGGCAGGGGGATATGAGCCTCTGCTGTTTCCGCAGCAGTTCACAGTGATGTTCTTTTCTTTGAAGCCCTGCTTTGCTGTGCATTTCCTTTGCCTTTCCTACTTGAAGCAGCTCATTCAGCAGTTGTTTGTGGGTCTTGTTATCAGCCATTCTGCTCATCTAACTATGCCAGAAAAAAGAGTGTAGTAGCAGGCCCCATCGTCTCAGTCATGGTGGAGTACTTGACTGCGAGACTGATTTTCTAAATTGAATCAGAAATATAGGCCTTTCGGGCGCCTGGGGGGCTCAGTGGGTATCTCAGGGTCCTGGGATCGAGGCCCGCATTGGGCTCTCTGCTCCGCAGGGTCCCTGCTTCCTCCTCTCTCTCTGCCTGCCTCTTTGCCTACTTGGGATCTCTCTCTGTCAAATAAATAAATAAAATCTTCAAAAAAAAAAAAAAAGAAATATAGGCCTTTCATTTGGGGAGGAACTTTGTACCACACTGACCCTGCAGCCTCTTTCAAAGACTACCCAGCTGTGTATTATATGTCATGCTATGTATGGTTCTCAAGCACAGTGACTTGGTACACTACTGTAAAATATGTAAAAAAATATGGAAATCAGGAATAATTTGCTTTTATGTATTATACCAGACTTCAATAATATTATGATCGTTTTCCTAGTAGAAAATCAAATGCTTGGGGTAATTACAGGTAGCTGGCCAGTAATTGTGTTTAACACTATTTCTGCCCATGGGAATGTACTGCTTATGTGAGTCAAAGCAGAGAAAATATGAAGCGCTTCTCTATTTGTTGGTTAATGAATGGGGTAAGACCAGTTTCAGGCCCTGGTGTATCAGAACTGGTCTCTCAGCAAGTAGATTGTTTGGAACTCCAACCCAAAGTACGTGATACCATCTAATGAAGGCTAATCTTATGTTTCATGTTCAGCTAATGATCATATTAAACAAAAGCTGAAAAGAAGTCTGAAGACCATTTACAAAGATGTCTGCATGCTAGTCTTTAGTGTTGATATTTACTTCTGTTTTGTCCTTTGTCACATGTCGAATGCCTCCAAGGGACTGTGGGGTATATCTGAGCTTCCTGCTAACCAGGAACCTACGCTGGATCTGCAACTCCTCTAGACTTTTTCTAAGATCTTTCCAATGTGTCTATGCAGAACTTTCTCGCATCCTTTTTTGGACCTTCTAATAATATTTTATATTGATGGAACTGCTTTCATAGTCTCTGTATGTCCATAATTCTGGCTCTATAAAATATACTGAAAGACTTTTCAGGAAACTCAGCATCACCCCATGGGTCATGAAGAATGAATAAGCTCCACTGCACATACCTTTGATTATAGAACAGGGGTTCTCGATCATATTTTTAAATGGCAGTCTTCAGGCAGTAAGGATTGTACTGTGCTGCTAAAGTTACATAATCTTTTTTTTTTTAAGACAGAGCATATAAAAAAAGTATGATAATAAATTCAAAAAATCCCCACAGAAATGTAAAATGCATCACTGAAAATTTCCCTTCCTCTAAAACGGTAATAGCTTCATTGGGCCATTATCATCTAAGGTAAAGCGAATGAGACACTACCTGTAAATGAGTGTTTAGGGATTAGAAACATTACATGACATACATCACTGAAGCAACATATCGTTACATCCCATTTGCGACAGCGACTGTCTGAGGCCTAAATGTTTACTTAGGGGATCACTGATAAGTGTCATTACCACGTTAGCAGCACCTGATATTATGTTTCTGGATGATTGATGACTTCTTAATCTCTGAACTCACTTTGACTCTTTGGGCCTGGATTGTTGGCCCTATAAATTGTTATGGCTCTATCTGAACCATTCTAGTACATTGTATGAAATTGGGTTTTGAGTTAATTACACATAATGGGCATCCAGAAATAAAGATACGAGCCATTCCAAGTTAAGGTGTAGTTAGGGTGAATTGCTATGTAATTTGAGTGCCTATATGACATAAATATGTATGTAATTAATTATTTTAACCTGCAGTGGATAATTCTAGCATGTAACATGGCCTGTAGAGATGTGTATAGGGTCACATAAAATGGATGAGACGAACTTAGTGAAATCCTAAGAACAAGAGTGTTGTTTAGGCATCACCACCACGTCCAACCATTTCCAAGTTGATCTAAAGCACCACACTGTAACTCAGAAGGCAGGTGCTCACTCAAAGGAGACTGAACCAATGGACTAGAAAAGTTTAACTCAGGGAAAGTGGGGCAGTAGTGACAGCATACACAGTATTTACTAACTTGCCTTGAAACCTGTTTGTAAAAAAGTCATGTATTATTTGTTTACTATCTCTATTCATTAAATATACTAAGGATATAATTTGGAATAGCTAATTGTTCATTTGTGAGAAACAATGACACCATTTTACATCAGTGTAGGCTCAAGATGGGAAGTGAAAAGTCAGCAGAACTGTATTTGCCTTTCTCCCAATCTGTTGCTAGATTACAATAATCATGAGCATTTTGAATGCTGCCAGGTTCTTTCTCTAGTGGCCCTGGGATATACAATTTACAGCAATCATATCAAGGAAAATGTAAAAGAGAAATCAAACAGTGTTAATATCAAAGATGAGGCTTGAGTTTTGCTAGGTCCTGTGCTAAGTATTTATCTAAACGTTGCCATCACTTAACCCTATCAAAATTCATGCATGGTAAATATTATTGTCAACATATGAGAGGGTAAGCCTAACAGATGTATGTAACTTATACAAGGTTTCAGAATTAGTGTGTTGAAACTGAACTTGAACCCAGGGCTACCTAGCTTTAAATTTGTGTTCCTTCCACTTTGTTTTGACTGGATAAGGTATCTAAGAAATTCAGGGATTTTTAATCCTCATTAGCCTTTATTTTAAACTAAAACATTAATTTTGCTTTGGGCAGTGAAAACTTGGAATGATTCAATGAGATCTACAGTTTTTGTAAAGCTCTCAAAAGTAAAAGCAGCTCCAGGACAAGACCCTGGGACAAAATACCAGCTCCGACTCCCCTTCTTTATCCTAAGTTTTGCAGCTCCTCGGTATTTATTTCAGGTCTTAACTCACAAGTCTTGTTTAATTTAATTAAAATCTTCCTCTCCAAAGTATTTTCATGCTTATTTTTGTGTACTTATTTTTGTGTACTTATTAGGGACCTTTATGCTGAAAAAGAAAGGTAGATCTTAGCTTCAGGCAAATTTGGTTGAAAAGTTCAAATGATATTACCCATGACCTGGTTTCTTTCACTCTCTGTGCAATATGTTGGGAGAATCATCCTCAGGCTCCAAATGAGGACCTCCCTAGCCCTGCCACTTGCAGCCCTTCTGAAAATAAAAGGGGGTGATCCCTTCTGGTAGAAGAGAAGAATACTCTTTTTAAAAATTTTTTTATTTTATTTTATTTTTCTGTCCCAGAAAAACATCTTCTTATATGTCACTGGCTTTGATTGATTAGGTGTCCAAACCAGTCAATGTAACTACACAGTTGACAGGTAACCAGTGTACCTGCACTATCTAGTGACAGAAAGAAAAAAAAAATTTTCAGAAAGAAAAATTTTAATTTGCACACGTAGGCAGTTTACTTGGACCTACACACTAACTGTTTGCCATTCTAACTGATCCTCATTGAAACTGACTCCCATACCACAACATCAGCTGAATTCTTTCAGTTTGCAAATGCAATGAGAAAAAGTGACTCCTAAACCTTTAACACAAATACCCATTAGCTTGGTGTTTGGAGCTAAGCTTTCTCTCAATTGGTAGGCCCAGTTTGTTTTCTAAATACTTTTATTAAAAACAAAACAGAGAGGCGGCTGGATGGCTCAGTCGTTAAGCATCTGCCTTCAGCTCAGGTCATGATCCCAGAGTCCTGGGATCGAGCCCCACATTAGGCTCCCTGCTCGACGGGAAGCCTGCTTCTCCCTCTCTCACTCCCCTTGCTTGTGTTCCCTCTCTGGCTGTGTTTCTCTCTGTCAAACAAATAAGTAAAATCTTTAAATAATAACTACAACCACCACCACCACAACAAAACCCAGAACTTTCTCATCCGACTTTCAGTCTTCTATCTGGAAAGAAACCTTTGAAGTAATCAAAACTCTTCACTAGCAACATGAATTTTTAATCAATTATGGAGGGTTGTTATGAAGCAATCAAATTTAAAATATATCCTACTAGCAGCAAACTTGATTTTTAGAGGTCTAGATCTAAGTCAATTTGGCATGCTTGGTTAAAACCTTGCCTCAAATGGGAACAGTCTGATATTTTTTCCTTAAGCTATGTCATATGACTTTTGTTTTGTTTCACTTAGATATAGTTGAAAGGAGCAGATAATCGGAGAGACCTCATTACCATCTCTACCACCTGCTCACTCATGAATAATTTAAAGTAGGCCAGCTATTCAAGGCCTATTTTTCCCCCTCTTTTTTCATAAAATACATGTTATGTTGTAATGCTCCAGAAAATGTAATTTACTTTCCAAAATAAAGAAACTCAACTAAAATTGATAAAAATAAAAAAAAGAAAGTAAAAAATATATATATGAAGGTACTAGTTTATTATATATAATAATTTCTGATAATATACCAGCACTGATTAATAAAACCTGATTAGTGGTCATTACTCAACTCATTTAACTAACGGGCAAAGATACATAGCTTGAAAATTGGCACCTCATGGAGAAAAAAATGTAAGGAACACAAATACATGATCTTTGTTCTAATTATCAAATTAAACTCTCTTTCTTTGTCATGATTAAACTCTTTTAAGTTAAATATCTTGTGATCCTCAAACAGTATAAATTTAATGAGAAAAGGGAAAAATAATGAGCTTGTGTAAGATCCATATGGAGGGAAAGAAAATGTTCCTAAGTATTTTCCTTATAAAACTAATTCCTTTAGTATTGCTCGCTTATAAGCTTTCAGTATATTTCTGCATGGAATGTGTTTTCACCTGCTCACTCAAACTTAGGAAGTTTATTTACTATCATCTAAGTCAGGGTCAATAAACCATGAGCTATCAGTTATCCACCTATTTCTTTTAAATAAAGTATTATTGGAACACAGTCATGCTTATTTGTTTATATCATGGCTCCTTTTTTTTTTTTTTACATCATCAGAATTAAATGATTATGACAGAGACCGATGACTTGCAACCCTAAAATATTTACTCCATGCTTATTAAGAAAAGCTTGCAAGCAAAAAGAAAGAAAGAAAAATTTTGCAGACCCTTGATCTAACTTCTCTCCAGAAACTTAATATACAGAAAGCACTTCTTTTGAAAATATTTCATTTATAAACCTTCTCTCTCTCTCTCTCTCTCTCTTTTTTTTTTCTTTTTTTAAAGATTTTATTTATTTGACAGAGAGAAACGCAGCCAGAGAGGGAACACAAGCAAGGGGAGTGAGAGAGGGAGAAGCAGACTTCCCGCCAAGCAGGGAGCCCGATGTGGGACTCGATCCCAGGTCTCCAGGATCATGACCTGAGCCGAAGGCAGTCACCCAACCAACTGAGCCACCCAGGCGCCTCACTCTCTCTTTTTTTAAAAGATTGTATTTGTTTGACAGAGAGAAACACAGCCAGAGAGGGAACACAGGCAGGGGGAGTGAGAGAGGGAGAAGCAGGCCTCCTGTAGAGCAGGCAGCCCGATGCGGGGCTGGATCCTGGGATTCTGGGATCATGACCTGAGCTGAAAGCAGAGGCATAACCACTGAGCCACCCAGGCGCCCCCATTTATGAAACTTCTTGACATATCATTTGAAAAGAATGATATTAGGGTACTTATTCTTTTTTTATAATGTAAAACTGTTTTTTTCTTTTAATTCCAGTGCAAATAACATACAGTGTTATATTTGTTTCAGGACCACAATATGGTGATTCAACAATGTTCATCAAGATAAGTATACTCTTGGGGATGTGGAGTGTGAGGAAAGAAGTTTTACTCTTCACCAATTTCACCCATCCTCTTACCCATCTCTTCTGGTAACCATCAGTTTGTTCTCTATAGTTAAGTCTGCTTCATAGTTTGTCTGTTTTCCCCCCATCTTTGTTTTGTTTCTTCAATTCTGTATATAAGTGAAATAATATGGTATTTGTCTTTCACTGGATTATTTTGTTTAGCATTAGAAACTCTAGAATCATCCATGTTGCTGTAAATGACAAGATTTCAATCTTTTTATGGCTGAGTATATTCCATTGTGTTGTGTATACACACACACACAAACACACACACATCTTGTACATATATCATATCTTCTTTATCCATTCATCTATCAATGGACTAGGTTGCTTCCATAATTTGGCTATTAGTAAAAAAAAAAAAAGCTGCAGTAAACACAAGAGTACATATATTCCTTCAAATTAGTGTTTTTATATTCTTTTGGTAAATACCCAGTAGTGTGATTACTATATTATGGTTAGTTCTATTTTTCAGTTTTTGAGGAACCTCCATACATTTTAGCCATTCTGACAGGCGTGAGATATCTCATTGTGCTTTTAATTTGCATTTCCCCGATGATCAGTGATGTTAAACACTTCTACATGTGTCTGTTGGCCATTTGTATGTTTTCTTTTGAGAAATATCTGTTCAAGTCTTCTGCTAATTTAATTCAATTATTTGGAGGTTTTTTCTGTTGAATTGTATCAGTTCTTTATATATTTGACTACTAACCCTTTATTGGATATGCCATTTGCAAATATCTTCTCCCATTCAGTAGGATGGCATTTAATTTTGTTGGTTTTTCCTTTGCCATGCAGACACTTTTAATTTTGATGTAGTCCTAACAATTTATTTCTGCTTTTGTTTCCCTGGCTTCATAAGACATATCTAGAAAGATGTAGCTGTGGCTCATATCAGAGAAATTGCTGTCTGTGCTACCTTTTAGGCCTTGTATGATTTCTGGTCTCACCTTTAGGTCTTTAATCCATTTTGAGTGTGCTTTTTCCAGTTCCATTATTTTGCATGTGGCTGCTCAGTTTTCCTAACACCATTTGTGTTGGGAAAGAGAGAGTCTTTTTCCCATTTCATATTCTTGCTTACTTTGATGAAGATTAACTGAGCATAGAATTGTGGGTTTATTTCTGAGCTTTCTATTTTGTTCTCTTGATCTATGTGTCTTTTTTTGTGCTGGAATCCCACTGTTTTGATTCCTACAGCTTTGTAATATAACTTGAAGTCTGGAATTGTAATATCTCTAGTTTTGTTTTTCTTCTTCAAGATTGCCTTTGCTATTTGTGGTCTTCTGTGGTTCCATACCAATTTTAGGATTGTTTGACTAGTTCTGTGAAAAATGCTGTTGGTATTTTGATAGGGATTACATAAATTACATAAATTGATTTGGGTAATACAGACATTTTAACAATATTTATTCTTCCAGTCCATGAGATAGAATGTATCTATTTCTTTGTGTTGTTTTCAATTTCTTTTATCAATATTTTATAGTTTTTAGAGTACAGGTCTTTCACCTCTTTGGTTAAGTTTATTCTTGGTACATTACTATTTTTGGTGCAATTGTTAATGGGATTGCTTTCTTAATTTCTCTTTCTGCTACTTTATTATTAATGTATCTAGATGCAACAGATTTTGTACATTAATTTTGTATCCTGTAACCTTACTGAATTCATTTATCAGTTCTATAGTTCTTTAGTAGAGCCTTTAGGTTTTCTATGTATAGTAGGTCATTTGTAAATAGTGAAAGTCTTACTTCTTTCTTACCAATTTAGATGGCTTTTACTTCTTTTTGTTGTCTGATTAGTGTGGCTAGGACTTTCCAGTATTATGTTGACTAGACGTGGTGAGAATGGATGTCCTTGCTTTGTTTCTGACCTCAGGAGAAAAGCTCTCAGTTTTTCATCATTGAGTATGATGTTAGCTGTGGGTTTTTCATGAGGCCTTTTTATGTTAAAGTAAATTCCCTCCACACCTACTCTGTTGTGGGTTGTCATGAATGGATTTTGTACATTGTCAAATGCTTTTTCTGCATTTATTGAAATGATTCATGGTTTTAAACTTTTCTCTTATTGATGTGATATATCATGTTGATTCATCTGTGAATATCAAACCACTCTTGCCTCCCAAGAACAAATTCCACTTGATTGCGGTGAATAATATTTTAAGTATTGTTGGATTTGGTTTGCTAATATTTTGTTGAGAAATTTGCATCTATATTCATCAGAGATATTAGCCTGTTATTCTCTTTTTTTATTGTGTCTTCGTATGGTTTGGGAATCAGGGTAATGCTGGCCTCATAGAATGAATTTGGGAGTTTTCCTTCCTCTTCCATTTCTTGGAAAAGTTTGAGAAGAATAGGTATTCATTGTTCTTTAAATGTTCGGTCAAATTGACCTGTGAAGCCATGGGATCCTGGACTTTGTTCTTTGTGAGTTCTTTGATAGCTGATTCAATTTCCTTTCTGCTAATTGTTCTCTTCAAATTTTCTATTTCTTCCTGTTTTAATTTGATAGATTATATGCATCTTAGGAATTTTCCCATTTCTTCTAGGATGTCTTGTTTGTTGTTATATAATTTTTCATAACATTCTCTTATAATCCTTTATATTTCTTTAGTGTCGGTTGTTTTTTCTTCTCTTTCATCTCTGATTTCATCTCTGATTTATTTGAGTCTGCTCTCATTCTTTTTTTTAATCTTTTTAAAATTAGTGTTGCTTGAGATTATCACTTTTGTTGAACTTTTTCAAAAAATCAGCTCCTGGTTTCATTGATCTGTTCTATTGGGTTTTTGTTGTCGTTGTTTCTTTGTTTCTATACCATTTGTTTCTGCTCTAATTATTATCATTTCTTCCTTCTGCTAGACTTGGGTTTTATTTGTTGTTCTTTCTAGCCCCTTTACGTATAACTTTATGTTGTTTATTTGAGATTTTTCTTGCTTCTTGAGGTAGGCCTGTATTGCTATCAACTTCCCTGTTAGAATCATCTTTGCTGCACCCCCAAAGGTTTGGACTATTGTGTTTTAATTTGTTTCCATGTATTTTTTTTTATTTCCTCTTTGATTTTTCTGGTTGATTTATTTACTGTTTAGTAGCATGTTATTTAAACTCCATGCATTTGTGCTCTTTCTAGATTTTTTCTTGTGGTTAATTTCTAGTTTCATTGTGTTGTGGTCAGAAAAGATGCATGGTATAACTTTGATCTTTTTTAAATTGTTGAGACTTAAAAAAAAATTGTTGAGACCTAATATTTTTGTGACCTAATATGAGATCTGTTCTGGAGAATGTTCCATGTACACTTAAAAAGAATGTGCACTTACTTTCTTAGGATGGAATGTTCTGAATATATCTATTAAATCCATGAATTCCAGTGTGTCATTCAAAGCCACTATTTCTTTGTTGATTTTCTGTTTAGATGATCTGTCCACTGAGGTAAGTGCAGTGTTAAGGTCCTCACTATTATTGTATTGCTACTGATTAGTTTCTTTATATTTGTTATTAACTTCTTTATGTATTTGGGTGCTCCTTTGTTGGGTACATATATACTTACAACTCTAATGTCTTCTTGTTTTATTGTTCTGTTAATGTTTATACAGTGTCTTCCTTCTCTCTTGTTACAGCTTTTGTTTTTAAGCCAATTTTGTCTGGTATAAGTATTGCTACCCAGGCTTTCTTTCCACAGTAATTTGCATGATGAATGCCTCTTCAATTTCTCACTTTCAATCTGAAGTGAGTCTCTTATAGACAGCATATAAATGGGTATTGTTTTTGTTTTTAATTTGTTTTAATCCAAATGACACCCTCCGTCTTTCGATTGGAGCATTTAGTTTCTTACATTGAAAGTAATTATTGATATATATATATTTATTTATATTTATTGCCATTTTATTATTTGTTTTGTGTTTGTTTTGAGGCTCTCCTCTGTTCATTTCTTCCCTTGCTCTCTTCTCCCACCATAAGTTGTTTTTTTTAGTGATATACTTAAATTTCTTTCTATTTTTTGCATAGCTATTACTGGTTTTTCATATGTGGTTACCATTAGGTTTGTATATAACATCTTCCGCATATAGCAGTCTATTTTAAATTGATGGTCACTTAAGTTTGCATCCATTCTTTACTCCTCTCCTTCCCCATGTTTCAGGTAGATGGTGTCATACTTTACTTCCCTTTATTTTGTGAGTCCTCTGACTAATTTTTCAGATATACTTATTTTTACTGCTTTTGTGCTTTCTACTTTTCTTATCTTACTTATAGTCTTTTCAGTCAGAGTCCCCTTTAACTTTTCTTATAGGTCTGATTTAGTGGTCATGAACTCCTTTAACTTTTGTTTGTTTGAGAAACTCTATACCCCTCCTTCTGTTCTGAAGGATAGCTTTGCTGTATAGAGAATTCTTGACTTCAGATTCCTTCCTTTCAGCATTTTGAATATGTCATGCCATTCCCTTCTGTCCTGCAAAATGTCTATTGAAAAATACATTGATAGCCTTATAAGGTTTCCCTTGTATATAACTGTTTTCTCTTGCTGTTTTTAAAATTCTTTCTTTATCACTGCTGTTTGCCCTTTTTTTTTTTATTGTTACTTTATTTTTTTCCAGTGTTCCAAGATTCATTCCCCATTCCCCACACCCAGTGCTCCACACTTTAGGTGTCCCCAGTACCCACCACCAGGCTCTCCCATCCCTCCACCCCCCTCCCTCCAAGTCCCTCAGTTTGTTTCTGTGTCCAAAGTCTCTGTTATTTCATTTCCCTCCCTGGATTACCCTAGTTCCCATTTACTTTCCTTCTCCCACTGTCCTCCAGGTTGCCTTTTTAATCACTATGAGTCTTGGTGTGGACCTGCTTGGGTTAATATTTTGGGGGATCTCTATGTCTCCTGAATCTGAATTTCTGTATTCTTCCCCACATTGGGCTGTTTTCAGCTATTTTTTCTTCAAATAAATTTTCTGCTCCCTTTTCTCTCTCTTCTTCTTCTTCTGGGATCCCTATAATGTTAATGTTATTATGTTTGATGAAGTCACTGAGTTCTCTAAGTCTAGCTCTCTCCTTCAAGCAGCCAGACCCATGGGTTTTAGCTTGCCACCACATCTCCATCCTTTATATCCTCTTCTCTATGATGTGGCCTCTTCTCTACATTTAATTCTAGTTTGTTCTGCCAGTCTTCAGGTCATTTTCTGTGTTATTTACACTGATGTGAGTGTTTCTAGTATCAGTGGGACGAGGTGAGTATAGAGGTCTTCTACTCTGCCATTCTCCCTGGAAATCCTTTAGCTTTCTGTCATAATATGCTAAAATAAACATCCCCTGGAGCACTGGGTGTGGGGCATAAACAATGAATCTTGAAACACTGAAATAATAAAATAATGTAAAAAATAAAATAAAATAAATCTCCTCAAAAGATATTCATAAGAACAAATGATATCTGAGAGAAAAACAATATTTGGCATTATTTTTTTCTTTCAGAATTTTTAAAAAAATTATCTGACCATTAGGAAGTTCTAAATATTAACAGTGCTAACTGGAGACTTAGAGGTGCCACTTGCCTAGAAGTAAATGGATCAAAAGAAGAACCTGGTACTTGAAGTGACCAACTCCAAACAGATCTCCATATTTGAGTCAAAATTGCTTTATTGTTTTTGGGAAAACAATTTAACATAACCCCTGAAAAACCTGGTTTGATGCAAGACACTTCATATTTCAGTCATCTCCCATTTTTTTTTTAATGCACATTGGCTTGTGAAGAAATAGACATATAGATGAAAGAAGAAGGGGTTAGAATTTCAGAAACCTAGTTTCTGGTCCTGACTCTGTCCCTAACATTAAATTATCAGGGTTTCACTGTTTTTCAGTTAATAAGTTATCACTTTCTCTTTTATCTTTTTTAAATTAAATTTTTGCTTGAGTATAGTTGACCCATGAAGTTACATTAGTTTCATAGACATACATACAACATAATAAAACATAGTGACTCAGCAACTCTATATATTAGTTTAAGCTCACCACAATTCTAGCTACCATCTGTCACCATACCATGCTACTACAATGCAATTGAGTGTATTCCCTATGCTGTACCTTTTATTCCCATGATTGGTTCATTCCATAACTGGAAACTTGCATCTCTCACTTCCTTCCACCCATTTTTACCCACCCCCTGACCCTGCTCCCTTTTGGTGATTTTCAGGGTCAGCTTCCTTGTTCATTTGTTGCACTGTTATTCCACAGAGGTGAGTATGTGTTCCATAACTCAGAAGTTATGAGTTTGTGGAGAAGTGGGTGGAGAGATAGCTTAGTCTCCAAAGGCTTGATTTTTTTTTTTTTTAATAACTACTGGAATTCCATGTTGTTTTTTTTCCAAGGTTTTATTTATTTATCCGACACAGAGAGATCACAAGTAGGCAGAGAGGCAGGCTGAGAGAGAGGAGGAAGCAGGCTCCCTGCTGAGTAGAGAGCCCAATGTGGGCCTCGATCCCAGGACCCTGAGATCATGACCTGAGCTGAGGGCAGAGGCTTTATGCCACTGAGCCACCCAGGTGCCCCTGGAATTCCATGTTTTTTTAAGAGGAAAAAGTCCATTTCTAGTAAAAGTTTGAAAATCACTGGTTATGTGATTTCATAGTCTCTTACAAGTTTAAAATCTGCTTCTAATACAACTAGAATGGGGCATCTAGCCTCTATTATTAATTAATTTTTTTTCTGCACTATAATTAGACAAATATTACCTATTCCTATTTTGGCAAATAGGAAAAAATTTAAATATAAACCCCATTATCTTAACATTAAGATGTGAATTTTAGAGGCAATTTTAATCATATATATAACTTTATATCATGTTTTAAAAAACTAAACATATACTTTTCATATTCTATATACTATACATCTCATGACCATGATTTTAATGGTTGTTTTATTTATCAATCCACTATTTGATAATTGTTTTCCTGAACTAGTTATGTTTCCTCCTCTTTTGTTATGCAATAAAAATACTATATAAATAGCTTCTTTCAAAGTTGATATTATTTACTTTGATGTAGTTTTTTCAGAAATAGGAGCACTGTGTACAACAGGACGACTATATGGCTGAACTCTTTCCTATAGATGATGTAATGAGAGACACAGGTGCAACAACAGGTGAGGATGTCTGGACTGATGATTAGTATCTTCTTTATCACTTTTGGTGGCAAAGAGCTCAAGATATACAAAGAAGATGTACAAGTGACACTTACAGGTTTGGAAGTGGAAATAAAACCAGTTTCCTTAGAAGTTATAAGTTGACTTTCTCAATAACAAACAATAGTTACCACTTTTTTATAAAATATTCTGTTTTTGCAATAGATTTCATACATTCTCTCAACTCTTCAGCCTATCCTTTGCCAAAAGGACAACAGTTTGTTTCTGTAAATCAGGGAGAAGAATCAGATAGATTGCAATACCCTTTAGAATAATTAAGAAAACAGAGTAGTCTAAAAAAAAAAGTTAAGCCACCACTTTTCTATTGCAATTGTTTTGGTCTCTTTGGAATTAACATATTAAATAATGTAAAATAGTGTTTTGCATATATTTTTTGTTTTAATTAATTTTATTTACCAAATATATTTATATAAAATCAGTACTTTTTATTAATGTAAATATAATTAATGTTACTAAACTATATGCAGTATGTATAAATAACATATTAGTAATAGGTAATATAATATAAAATTAACAATGCAATGAAACCACATGGGGCTATGCTCACAGGGCATAAGACATAGGATTAACACTGAAAAAGTAAGTCCAAAGAAATTTTAAAAAGTTCTTAAAAAATCAGAAAGATTAAATAACTTTATGAAGATTGTTGGAGCACATTTCTTAGAGGCATTTAATTATGTTCTCTTTGCCAGTCTTAGATGGAGCAGGAGGAAGAGTCATCTTGAATGTAGGAAAGAAAGGGCTATTTTAAGGGACAGTATAATCAGTATAAATATCTCTGTCTATACATTTTGCTAGCCTACAAGGCTTTTTTTTTTTTTTTTTTGACTTAGCAATTCCTCTAGGAAATCAGATTACTTTATCTACCAATTCAGCATTGTGCCTTTTTTCAATTCACCAGAATATCAGAAACCATCCCTTTCAGAGTAGTTGAAGACATCTTTTCAGCTGTGATGATAGGGATCACTCCCACGTATTGAGTGCATTACTACACATGTAGGATCTTCACTTTCTGCTGTGATTCAACCTGACTGTTGCCATAAGACGCCTTGGACTTCTTTTTTTTTTTTTTTTTTTTTTTTTTTTTAAGATTTTTTTTTTATTTATTTGACAGAGAGAAACACAGCCAGAGAGGGAACACAAGCAGGGGGAGTGAGAGAGGGAGAAGCAGGCTTCCCGCTGAGCAGGGAGCCCGATGTGGGACTCGATCCCGGGTCTCCAGGATCATGACCTGAGCCGAAGGCAGTTGCTTAACCAACTGAGCCACCCAGGCATCCCAAGACGCCTTGGACTTCTAAAATAACTACCTTCTGAATGCTCTCTTGAGTTTACTTATCTGGAGATCATTTCCTCTAGGTTTCATTTCAATTCAGCTGGGATTTTGTGGAATCAATGAATAGTTTTTAAAGACATCTCATCCTTCACCATTATTTTATGAATGAAGAAACTAAGGTCTAGGGAACAAAAATGACTTGCCCAAGCCCCTATAGAAAGTATGCAGAATTAACAGATCCCAAGTTCCATCTATAGAGAATAATAAAGGAGGACGTTTCCTCAGATGTCAGAGGAATTTCTTGACTGTCTTTCAGCATCTATCTAACACACTGACCTAGGTATACCTGAATCTGCCTACACTGTACTTAGTAGACAGAAAAAATTATGATAATGTAAATATAAGACTGTTTTACATTTTTCTGATCTTCACAGGGTAGCATTGTTCAGCTATTATTTGATACATAGAGATTTCTAAAAGCTGTGCTTTTTTAAAAAAAAGATTTTATTTATTTATTTGACAGAGAGAAACACAGCAAGAGAGGGAACACAAGCAGGGAGAGTGAGAGAGGGAGAAACAGGTTTCCCACTGAGCAGGGAGCCCGATGTGGGGCTTAATCCCAGAACCCTGGGATCATGACCTGAGCGGAAGGCAGACGCCTAACAACTGAGCCACCCAGGCACCTTTAAAAGCTATACTTCTATATTACTCTAAGCAACTTTGTTAAATTCTAAAAGAAAGCATTTTATTCAACTATGAGATCATATACATAAAATCAAGAACAGAAAAACCAATTTATTTTCCCCTTCTGTTTACTTCATAATACTCTTTTCATGTAAGCTTTTTTGTTTCTTTTAATTATTATGATGCAATCCATTGAGATAGGTAATATTTGTTATTTATGACATTTGAGGAATCAGGGGACTAAAAGGTTCATAAAGACATGCTATTTCCCCCCCAACTTCAGCTTCTATAATATATAGTTTCTATCTTTAGTTCAGTGATTTCTCTAGATTTTTTTTTCTTTTTGCTATGCAATTAGAGCAAATAATCTTACCTTTAATATCTTAATTATTCACTTATGCAGTAACACTAACCTTTCATAATAAATTTCCCTTTTAATCTGTTAAATGATTTAGAAAATGTAGTGGAAATTACTATGTGTATACTTTAAAACAGTAACATATAAAACATTACTATATTTCAGAAATCATAGTAATGATGATAGTAATAGCCAATATTAATTAGTGTTCAGTATTTGCTGGGTATTTTGCATGTAAAAATCTTTAAAGTAAACTTCTCTATGGATAACCATCCATATCCTCACTTTACAAGTGAGAAAACTGAGTCACAGGTATATTATAACCTGCCACTACAATCTTTGAAGAAGCATAGCTTCAAAGAGGTAGTGTCAGGATCAGACCCAGGGAGGCTGGCGTCATTTTTCAAAAACAGCCCACATTCCACCACTTCCCTGAGAAGTTATTTGGTCATAAACTTCTCTTCCAATTTCTTCATTTGATGTTATCTTATGCTATCTGTATTACATGTTTTTAAAAGAGCTTCATAGGGGCGCCTGGGTGGCTCAGTTGGTTGAGCGACTGCCTTCGGCTCAGGTCATGATCCCGGAGACCCAGGATCGAGCCCCACATCCAGCTCCCTGCTCAACAGGAAGCCTGCTTCTCCTTCTCTCACTCCCCCTGCTTGTGTCCCCTCTCTGGCTGTGTTTCTCTCTGTCAAATAAATAAAATCTTAAAAAAAAAAGAGAGAGAGCTTCATAAACAAGTAGAGTATTAAGTCCTGATAAGTAGACTGGCCTACATTTAATGAATTTTTCCAATGTGACAGAGACCTTGCTAAGCAATTTGCTCAAATTATCTCACTGAGTTCTTACTACAACAACCTGAAGTATAATTATCCCATCCCATTTTACAAATAGTTGAGATTTCAGCAACTTGTTTATGCCTGATTTTGCTTAATAAATAACCTTTTGTTCATGATGATCATAGCATTTCAGAATCAGTCATTCATAATATATTCTGACTCTATCTTTTCAAAGATAAACCTACAAAAAAGTTTGTATATGACTGTTGACCAGAGTAGACCAAGTATAGCTTAGCAATTGTGGAAATTATATTTCTTTCCAGACTTGTATGCTATAGAATTTCCCTAATAGGCAAAGAAAAAAGGAGATTAAAGAAATAATCTCATAAATTTGACAATCTGATGAGATAGATAAAATTAAAGTACTCCTTCCTAATTTAAAAAATATCGTGACTCTATCTGCTCTATCACAAAGGGCTGAATTATCAATCAAGCTCACAGAAAATGGAGGTTTACAAGAATGAAGTCTCGGCTAACACCACATCAATGTCCAGAAGGCCAGAACTCAGTCAGGCATAACTTTCTAAATCCTTTGCCAACACCATGATGCATTTTGGATGTAGAGAGAGCAATGCTAACTGCATGAAATACAAGATAGCCTGGGGAAGCCTATTAATTCAGACATCTCATATTATACACCTTAGAAATTACTTAACGAGGACTATTAACTAACTTTTATTCTCTGGTGGGTCTGTGTGTAATAAATGAAGAAGGGGCAGTTTGATTATAATAGGAAATTGAGACAAACAAGCTAAGTTTGCTAAAATTATTTCTCAGATAAGAAATCCTTACATTTGGACCCTGCAAGACCTTTTTATCTTGCGGCTAGTAATTCTGTCAGTCTTTACAAGATGTGGCCAAAATTAAAAAGGTTTCTGGCTATAGGCAGGAAGGAGAAATCTAGTTCTTAACTGTGTCCTCCCACTTAACAAAGTAGAAATAAACCTGCAAATAATTGAGAATAAAAATATTATATTCTAGGTAATGATTATTAGCATCTAAAAATGTCATGCAAAGAAAGTACAGTGTTAAAATATACATATTACATGCTACCTAGTTACAATAATATCTCCTCACAAGTATTACAGAGTAGGAAAATAAGTATTTATTTGAATGTCTTTTTAGAGTATGGCTGCCAAATAAAATACAGAACACCCAGTTAAATTCAAATTTCAAATAAACAACAGATTTTATTTCAGTAAAAGTGTTTCCTGTGCCATATTTAGTCTTGTATTTTGTTCTAGCAAGCCTAACTGGAAATCTTGTATATATTTTTTTAAAGATTTTATTTATTTATTTGACAGAGAGAAACACAGCTAGAGAGGGAACATAGGCAGGGGGAGCGAGAGAGGGAGAAGCAGGTTTCCCGCTGAGCAGGAGCCGGATGCGGGGTTGGATCCTAGGACTCCGGGATCATGACCTCAACCAAAGGCAGACGCTTATTTATTTATTTATTTATTTATTTATTTATTTATTTTTCTTTTTTCTTTTTTCTTTTTTTTTTACAGAGAGAAACACAGCCAGAGAGGGAACACAAGCAGGCGGGAGTGAGAGAGGGAGAAGCAGGTCTCCTGCTGAGCAGGGAGCCCGATGTGGTACTCGATCCTGGGTCTCTGGGATCATGACCTGAGCCGAAGGCAGTCGCTTAACCAACTGAGCCACCCAGGTGTCGCTTAATGACTAAACCACCCAGGTGCTCCTGGAAATCCTGTATGTTTATTTGCTAAGTGTGGCAACCCTACTTAAAGGTCATACATTGGAAGTAATAAAATGTAGTGATTAGAGTGTGGGCTCTGAAGCCAAACTATTTGGAATCTAATACTGACATATTTACTAACTATGTCACTGTCCAAATGATTTATTCTTCCTAGGCCTCAGTTCCTTACCTGTACAAATGGGAGGTTTTATGAGGATAAAGGATAAAATACACGGCAAACACTTAGAACATACAGTATGCTTGAGTAAAGATAGTCAGAAGAAAGTACTAAAAGGGAAGTTAGCTGGACTGTGAGTACCTTAACTTTTCTATTTCTCTTTATAAGTAGAAAACTCCTACTTTAGTGTGGCTATTTGGATTTTATCTATGTATGCTTATAAAGTAGAAATTTATTCATTGTGTATTTTCAGAGCCATATAAATCTTGTTTCACATTTTTTTGTCTGTTTAGTGAGTGTTTGCCTATATTATGTAAAATATAAGAGATGAAAGGGTCATAAATCTCTCATAACAGAGCCTACCCCATGATCTATTTACATCTAACTGTATCTTTTCGTGTGAGCATGATACTTCAAAATCTATACTTTTAAAACATGAACTTAAGCCTGCAAGTGGGAATGTAAAAAGAGCAATCAGGGTTAATCAGCAAAACATATCTGATAACTGATTTCAAAAAAATGCAGAAATTCTTATTACCTGCTGCAATATACTCCCTAAATAAAGAACAAACAAAGAAAAATCGCTTCTCTTTGCAGGAAAGTTTTTCTTTTTTACCAAAGAGAAATTAGATTCTTCTCTAACATTCTCTTCAATCTGCACAGTGATCACATTATATCTAAAGAAAGTTTAGTTTGATTGTTTCTTAAATATCAATTTATTTTCAGAAATAAAACATGCACTTTTTGGTATATTTTAATTGTGAGAATAAAATATTAGGTATTGTAATCCACAGCATTAATTACTTTCTATCAACTTACTCAACTTACCAATTGCAATAATGCTCTGAGTTTCTGAGTACTTTAAAATAGTGATTAAAGAATTAAAGCGGATTTCCTAATAATTACTCTCTCAACAGGATGATGGATATGCAGATTAAATATAAATTATTAATATATATAATCCAAGTAATATTAAGTCATTTGAAGTGTATAGATAATTATAATTAACTACATCCATACATTTTGTTATAAAAAATCAAATATATGAGTTCTAATGCTTTTTGCCAATAGTAGGATTGTATATCTACAGCAATCAGCAAGTATGTATACATATTTTTCCTAATAAATTAAATTCATAAAAATTCTCTCTTTGAAGTTTGCCAGAGTATAAACATATGCTTATTTTAGGAGAAATTTAATTTAAAATCAAGTGAAGTAAAGAAGAGCTGATTCTGTGTCTTTACTGATATATGTAGGGGTGTGTGTAAGATTTTTCTTTTCAATGAATCTGGCCTCTTTACTGAACATTTTCTCCAAAGTTTCAGGAATAAAATCTGATATACTAAAATGGTCACTGTTCTCTTTATAATTCTAATTAGACAAGGAGCTGCCAGATGTTCTGATTGTCGTAGGACCTCCCCAGGATACAGTATTCTCTGAAGAGTTTTGATTCTGTAGCAATGTTAACACATAATCTGTGAAGAAGCACATTTCCCATTCCATTTTCAAAGCACACAATTAGGTTTTTTTTTTTTTTTAATGATTTTACCTTCTATTTTCAGAGACGGAATTCTGTATGTCCTTTTAGGTGTAATCATTGTTTTACAGAAACTTATTTCTTCTGCCTTTAGTGGGTGTTGCTACTTCTGTATTTACAATTCATATGTCTATTTTTGTTGAAACAAAATATGAACAAAAAGCACACAGGGACATCTTTCCAATGTTGTTACGCAGGCTGATAGAAAGGTAGACTGACAAACACCATTTCAATTCTCTGTGCAAGGAGCCCAAGCTTACCTCTCAAGTTGCAATTATAGATTTTCTATGATGGATTCTAGAGAATTTGCTGTTAGGGGTTTTGTTTGTTTGTTTGTTTGTTTTGCTTTGTTTTGTCTTTATTAGCTGTTCCACTGAACATGAAGTCTGTGATAGAAGTAATTTTTCTCAACTGGGTAAGCTTTTCTTCCTCCTTTTCTCTTTCACCTTTCTTTTCTTTTTGCCTGCAAATGAAGCCTTTGGAGGCAAGTGCCAGAAATAATGGCATAACAAGAAAGGATACTCAGGTTGCCCAGGTGACTCAGTCTGTTAAGTGTCGGCCTTCAGGAGGGGCGTGATCCCAGGGTGCTGGGATAGAGCCCACTGGGCTCCCTGCTCAGTGGGAACCCTGCTTCTTCCTCTCCCTCTGCAGACCACTCCCTCTCCTTGTGCGCTCATGCCCTCTCTCTGTCAAATGAATAAATAAAATCTTTTTTTTTTTAAAGGGGGGATACTTAAGTTCCTGAATAATGGAACATGCATCTTTGTGGTTACCCTGTTGTATGCTTGTAGCTTGAGATCACAGATGATAAGGCATTTCTTAATTTTTCCATTACTATAGTCACTTCTGGCCTCTCCTCATTTCTCTGGATCAGCTCTCTTCCTTTATTTTAGATAAAATATCTAAGCTATGTATTCAAAGTGTGTTGCTCCATTTGAAATGCAGTAACCACACTGCATATACATTGACAATGTAGTTAAGGAATATTAGCAACATCAAGTCCTAAACAAATTTTTTTCCTTTCAATTCAGGAAGCATCTTCATTTTCTCAAAAAATACAATTCTTTCACCTGCTCCATTACCAATTAGATTAGCATCTATTTCTTTCTAAGTTTAAAATGAATTCTAGGGGTGCCTGGGTGGTTCAGTTGTTTAAGCAACTGCCTTCTGTTCAGGTCATGATCCTGGGGTCCTAGGATCTAGCCTGCATTGGGCTCCCTGCTCAGTGGGGGAGCCTGCTTCTCCCTCTCTCCCTGCCACTTCGCCTGCTTGTGCTCTCTTGCTTGCGTGTGCTATCTCTCTCAAATAAATAAAATCTTTAAAAATAGATAGATAAAATGAATTGTGTGTGTTTTTGAAAATCTCCTCCTTAATTCTTTAAAGATTCATTTGAAGAACAACTAAAAGGTACTTGATGTATGCTCTAGGGAAACAACAACAAAACCCAAAAGCTACTGAATCTTTCATTCTATTTTAAACTAGAAGGGTTTACATAAGGAGGCTTTTTGTGCGACTGCCTTCGGCTCAGGTCATGATCCCGGAGACCCGGGATCGAGCCCCACATCGGACTCCCTGCTCGGCGGGAAGCCTGCTTCTCCCTCTCTCACTCTCCCTGCTTGTGTTCCTTCTCTGGCTGTGTTTCTCTCTGTCAAATAAATAAAATCTTTAAAAAAAAAAAAAGGAGGCTTTTTGTTTGAGAATAATTTAAAACTAGACTGAGAAAGGCCAGTAGGATAATTTCCCCTTTACTTTGAGTGATTCTTAGTGCTAATGTCTGACTTTTTGAGCTTTAGCTAGACTCCAAAAGATCTACATCTATTAGCCAGTGAAAATATGTATAACGTCATTCAGAGAGCCTGCACTGTTAAAACATATTCAATCCGATCCCAATTAGTAGAGTAAAAAATTTCATTATTTTTAATTCTATTTACTTTAGTAATTGTGAATACTCAGAAAATCTATGTTACTTTAAAAGATCATGAAGTAGACCTTTTAAATTTTCTAATTTAAATAACTTATTTTTAACACATTGGAAAATACAGAGTACGTCTTCGGGCAATTCAGATATGTTTATTGTAATTTCATCCATTTATAAGATGAATAATATGCTCTCTTCATGGACATCTAATCAGTTAAAAAGCTTTTAATACTAAGCATATCTGTGCCCAACAGTGTCCTAGGCACTATTCAGGTAAAGAATAAAATGAGCAAAAACACTATCCACTGCCTCAATGCACTTAAAATCTAATAATAATAAGTAGTTAATATTTAATGAAAGCTAGAGTAGCTATATTAATTTCAGGCAAAGTAGACTTCACAATGAGGAAAATTATCAGCAATAAATAGAGCATTTGGTAATAATAAAGGGATTAATTCTGCAGGAAAACACAATAAGCCTTAATGTGTATGCACCTAACAAAAGAGCCTCAAAATATATAAGGCAAAAAATAACAACTTGAAGGAGAAACAGATAATCCATTCTTAGAATTGGGAGAATACAAATCCCTTTCCCAATAACTGGGAAATAAGACAAGCAAAAAATAAGTAAAGAAATACTTAGCCTAAATAGCAACATCAATCAATTTGACCCAATTGATGTTTATAGAATAATCCATCCAACAACACTAGGATACACATTTTTCTCAAGCTCATATGGAATATTTAAAAAGACAGACCAAATCACAGGCTACAAAACATCTCTTAACAAATTCAAAATAATAGAAATCATACAAAGTATATTCTCAGAACACAGTGAAATTAAACTAGAAATCAATAGCAAAACATGGGTGGCAAATCCTTAAATATCTGGACATTAAACAAGATACTGCTACATGACACATATTTCAAAGAAGTACCAAAAGAACTTTTAAAAGATATTTTGTTTATTTATTTGAGAGACAGAGTACACACAGGCAAGAGGTAGTAGGGAAAGAAGGGGAGGGAGATGGAGAGGGCAAGAATCTCAAGCCCACTCTGCAGGCCAAGTACTGAGCCCAACTTGGGGCTCAATTTCACGACTTAAGAGCATGACCTGAGCCAAAATCAAGAGCCACCCAGGCACTCCTCAAGAGAAATTTTAAAATAGTTAGAAATGAATGAAAATAAAAATTCAACTTACAAAAACTTGTGGGGTAAAATGAAAGTAGTGTTAGAAGAAAATTTATTGTAACAAATGTATATATTTGAACAGAAAAAGATCTAAAGTTAAACTAAATTTTAATCTTAGGTAATTAAAGAAATTAAGCCTAAATCAAGAAGAAAAAAATAATTAGAGCAGGAATCAATAAAATTGAAAACAGAAAAATGGGAGAAAATTAACAAAACTAAAAGCTGATTTTTTTAAAGATGAATAAAATGGATAAATAACTAGCTAAATTAAACTAGGGGAAAAAAGAAGATGTAAATTATCAATATCAGAAAGATGTGCCTTCACTCCTGGTTACATGGACATTAAAAGATTTTTAAAAAATAATGTGAGGGGCGCCTGGGTGGCTCAGTTGGTTAGTCAACTCCTTTCCGCTCAGTTCATGATCCTGGAGACCCAGGATCGAGCCCCACATCATGCTTCCTGCTTGGCGGGAAGCCTGCTTCTCTCTCTCTCACTCCCCCTGCTTGTTTTCCCTCTCTAGCTGTGTTTCTCTCTGTCAAATAAATAAATAAAATCTTTAAAAAAAAATAATGTGAAAAAAATCTATGCCTGAAAATTTGATAACATTGATGAAATTGACAAATTCATTGAAGACATAAACAATGGAAGCTCACATAAGAGATATAGACAACCTGAATAGATCTATATCTATTAAAGAAATTAATTAATAATCAAAAACTTTCTAAAAATGACAACATCAGGCCCAATATGTTCCAATTGTTTCTATGAGCAATACCAAAACTAGATAGGCATTACAAGAAAACAATAGTTCAAACACTCATATAAACATACATGCAAGTATCAACACAATTTTAACAAACTGTATCCAATAATGCATAAAATGAGTTCGAACCACAGTCAAATGTGATTTATTCCATATATTCAAGGCCAGCTCAACATTAGACAACCAATTAATATAATCCACCATATCAATACACTAAGAGGAAAAAAACTATGATAATATCAGTTGTCATAGCAAAGACATTTAACAAAATACAAAACATATTAAAAACAAAAACTCTCACCAAAGTAGGAATAGAGCATAATTTCTCTAACTTGATAAACAACTTCTACAAAACATCCATGGTTAACATTATACTTTTTGATGAGAGATTGGACACCTTCCCCCTAAGATTGGTAACAAGGCAAGAATCCTGTCACACCACTCCATTAACACTGTACTATAAATAAATAAAATAAAACTGTCATTATTAACATATAGCACAACTGTCCATTAGTCTATGTAGAAACTAAAAAAAAATCTATTAAAAAATGGAATCAATAAGGAAATATAGGGAGGTTGCTGGATGCAAGGTAACATATCCAAGTCAATTGCTTTTCTCTATAACAGCAATGAGTAATTGAAACTTGAAATTAAAAAAAAATTACAATAACACACAAAAATGGAATACTTAGGTATAAATCTGAGAAAATATATACAAGATCTGCATGCAGAAAACTATGAAGCACCCATGAAAGAAATCAACGATTTAAGAAATGGAAAGATAGTTTATGTTCATGGATTAGAAGACAGTGTCATCAAGATGTCAGTTCTTCCCAACTTACAGACTCAATGTAATCACAATCAAAACTTCAGCAAGCTGTTTTGAAGACATTACTAAAATGTTTCTAAAATATATCTGGAAAGGCGAAAGTCCTATAATAAATATCATAATCTAGAGAAGAACAAAATTGGAGCACTCATAGTAGACAATGTTTGCAAGAAGTGTGGTGATGCAAGAATTTAAGACAGACTAAGAAATTATAAATTCAGATAGGAACTCACTGCATGCAGAAACAACAACACTAACTTAGGGTTTTTAAATGTAAGACAGAATTAAACACTGGGCATTTATAACATTGAAAATGGAGGGATGTGATGAGGATTAAAATGTATTTGTTTTATCAGATGAAACAGAAGTGGTAATCAGTGTAAGGTTTTCAGATATATGTAATAGTTGAATCTTAACAATAACTAAACGTAGATTATTAGAACAGATCAAATGCTATGCCACAAAACATGTCTCAATGAATGCCAATCAATCTTATCATACAGGCCATCTACTCCTATTCCAGTAAAATAAAATATTTCCTCCAAATATATTTTTTGGAAATTAAAGAATACACTTCTCTGTGAATAATGTGTCTGTCAAAGAATTAGATAATAAATGCCCTAAAATATTTAGAGCTAAAAATGAATATCATACATTAACATTTATGTGATGTTAGTAACACTTAGAAGAAAGTGTATAACTTAGATGCATTTAACAGAAAAATAAAAGATTAAAAATTAATGTTTTATTTTCAATTCAAATTTCAGATTAAAAAAGATGAGATAAAATCAAACATAAAAGAAAACATGATGTAGTTATGAGCAGTAATTTATTACACAGAAAACAAAGAATGCTAGAAAGGGTCAGCAAACAAAAAATGTTTCTTTGATGGTTTTACTAACCTGCTCTAAGTAACTGAGCCAGAAAGTGTGGGAGTAGGTCTCCCAGCAAAGCAAGTATGAACCTAGGCTCTGAATTCTTTTCCAGGTAAGCACTTCTAAGATTCCTTTTTCCATGTTACCAAAGTATAAAATAAAGTCCGGAGAAATTAAATGCCTTGACTTGAGTCAATGAGCCATTGATTCTTTTAGTTGTTTTTCCCTAAGGTGGTTAGTAGAACATTTAAAAGTACATATGTGACTTGCATTATATTTTATTGGACAGTGTTTTATATTTAGGGGATAAACTCAAAAAAATTGAAAGTAGAAAGAGTCAGCAATAGGAGATGGAGGTTCTTGCCAAGAGGGAAATAAATGTTCTTATACAGAGGCTATAATTTACTAGGTATTAAGAAAAACACTGTTCTAATAATACTCCTGTAATATTTTTAGGAGTGGAACTGGTAACTTCCTTATGTTAATCCTCTTAGATCAAGGATGTTTTCTAAAATTGGAGTAGAATGTCCTCTTTGGGGATTTTACAATGGTATTTTTCTTTCCATAACTCTGGAACAATGCCAAGGGATAAGTTGTTGAGTATGGGGGGAAAAATCCTCATCTCCATAATCTCTATCAGTCACCAATAAAGTCACTTTAAATATTTTTTCATTCTAAGCAAAAGCAATGTCTTTACTAACATAATATGGCTTTTAGATTTGACTTCTAATAGTTGGTTCTCATTTTTCATCTTCTTTTTTATTTTGGTCAGTTGGTATTTATCACTAACGATCATTTCCCCCTTTTTGAAATATTTGTATTTTCTTCTCAATTTTCTTTGCCCCGTCCCTTTGAATCTCCCCATCAAACATTTAAAGTACCCTGAGCTTAGTCCTAGGAGCTCTTTCCTTTTGTCTACACTCAGTCTCTAGGTTATCTTTTTTTTTAAAAAGATGTGTCGGACACCCAACCGACTGAGGCACCCAGGGGCCCAGCCTCTAGGTAATCTTAACCATTTTCACAGATTTGCATATTACCCATATGCTGATATCTCCAAAATTTGAACGTCCTGCTCAGGATCTCAGCTTAATCCAGACTCACATTCTACTGCTTACTCAATATCTCCATTTGGGTGTCCAATAGGACATGTTCAAGTTGAACAGAGCCCAAAATGAAGTCCCAATTTCCCACCTCAAACCTGCTTCTCTTACAATCTTTTGTGTATATTTAGAAAGGGGCTCCATTAGTTCAAATGCTCAGACCAAGCAATGCCATCTTAGCTCCTCATGTTTTTTTATATTCAGCATCCACTCCATCAGCATATTCTTCAAAATTTATACAAAATCTGATCAACTCTTACCACCTCCACTGTTGCATCTTGATCCAAACTACCACCCTCTCTGATTGCAATAGCTTTCTAACTTAACTAGTCTCCTTGTTTCCACTCCTACTCTAATTCAGTGTTATCCATACATGGCCAGAATTATCACTTTAAAACATGGGCAGATAACATTATCCCCATGCTCAAAACCATCTTCTCATCTAACATAAATCCAAAGTCCTCAATCATAGCTTATGTGGCTCTATATTTTCTTTCTCCCTCTACTTTCCTCTGACATCATCTTCCACCACTCCCCTGGCTTCCCTTTAATTGCATTCCAGCAAATCTGGCAAATCTAGCATCCTATGTGTTCTCCACACTGATCACACACACCTATCACACTGAGGTATGATCCTACTTTGGGGCTTTGTCCTTTCTGCCCAGATGGTCTTTCCTTTAGATATTATCATGGCTTCATTCCCTCCTCCTTCCATACAGTCTCTGCTTATATGTGATATCTTTAAGCCCTTTCTAACATAAAACAAACACATTTATATCCCTTGCGTGCGCGCGCGCGCGCACACACACACACACACACACACACACACACACACACTTTACCTGCCATCCCCCATGTTGTTCATTTTTCTTCTTAGTACCGAACCTCAAATGCCACATTCTTTATATTCTTGCTTGTTTATTACCCATTTCCCCCCAGTAAAGCACAAGCTTCCCAAGGCAAAAACTTCATTTCTTTAACTGCTTTACCACTAGTACCTAGAATAGCTCTTGGCACATGGTGGGCACTCAATAAATATTTTCTCAAGTGTACAAATCAATGAACCTTTCAACCAGATTTTATCTAGGGTCCTTCTGTGTAGGTATTGTGGCGTTGCCTTTGTTGTTTGATAATGGCATCATAGAAATGGTTGACATTTAGCATTATAGAAGGAAATAATGATGATAATGACAATAACGATGATGAGGAGGATTAAGTAAAATGCAGGAAAAGCGCTGTTGAGGAGGTCAAGTCAGGTGTCTTCTCAGGGAAGTTTTTACCTATGGGACTGAATGATTGTTGAGAGTGGAAAAAGATAAACACAGACAACCATGGTGGGATTCAGCTACTCTTTCAGCTACGATAGTCACTTTCAAATTCAGAGACAATAAAAACCACAGATACTCTGATTCCTTGAGTATATTCTCCTGGGTACTGCTTCTGATCTTGATTTCTGGCTTTTGTGATGCCTTCAATTTATACATTTTGGTAGGCTGAATGATTCTGTCTGTCCCTGAAAAAGTATTCACATCCAAAACTTCACAACCTGTGACTATGCCAGTTTCTTTGCAAAAGGGTCTTGCAGATGCAATTGATTAAAGTAAGGCTCTTTTTTTTTTTTTTTTAAAGATTTATTTGAGGGACGCCTGGGTGGCTCAGTTGGTTAAGCCACTGCCTTCGGCTCAGGTCATGATCCTGGAGACCCGGGATCGAGTCCCACATCGGGCTGCCTGCTCGGCGGGAAGCCTGCTTCTCCCTCTCTCACTCCCCCTGCTTGTGTTCCCTCTCTGGCTGTGTTTCTCTCTGTCAAATAAATAAAATCTT
>PITA01001931.1:0-37624 GCA_004023965.1 Spilogale gracilis | reverse complement strand
GCTCTTGCAGTGAGAAGATTATCCTAGATATTTTTGGATGGGCTCAAATATAACTACATGAGTCTCATAAGAGAATTACGAGAGCAGAGCCAGAAAAAGATTTGATGACACCATGCTTCTGGCTTTGTAAATGAAGGAAGGGGCATAAACTAAAGAACAAAGACAGCTTTTAAAACTGGACAAGGAAGGAAGGAAATGAATTCTCCCCTAGACTCTCTAGAGGGAGTGTAGCCCTGCCAAATACCATGATTTCCATCCAGTGAAACCTGTTTGGGACTTCTGACCCCTGCAAATGTAAGATAATAAAGTTGTGTTGTTTAAGCCATTAAGTTGTGGTAATTCATTACAGCATCAATAGGAGAACACACCCACAAATTTTAAACCATTCTGTTCACCCTCATCCTTGTTCTTCCAACTAATTTTTATGTCCTAGTCATTCTAGGGAATCATTCTAGTTACTCCCATCATTACTACAATTTGCTCCCATGATTTAGCCTGCTTTTTAAGACAATGTCTGACTTTTATCCATTTTCAATTTCACTTCATGTACTTTTCTTCCCCTTTCTTCTGGCTAAATATCCAGCTCTGCATTCCCTGGAAAGATAAATTCCCTGGAGGACTACTTGATTCTCTAATGAATACCTTACTTTTAAATTATTTTATTTTTTAAAGCTGATTAGTGTTCAAATGATATTAGTTAGAAAGGTAATTTCTGAATGAGAATTTGACTGCTTTATTCAGCATTTAAAGTTACTGAGTAATTACTAATTGGAAATTACCAAATTAATTATTTGCTGTCTCTATACTTCATATATATTTGTAGATCACTTCAAAAACTTCCAACTATTTAATAATTAGATTCACGTATCTCAGAAATTAATAATTAAAAATAATGTTTTGTATTTGTATTTTGTTTGCCGGTTGAAGCATTTTTTTCTTCAATGCTACGTTTTTTATATAAGATTTACAAGTTTGCCAAGGAATAAGTGAATATATTTACTACATCATTTAGGCTTTATGGACTCTTATATTTATATTTTTTATACACATTAGAAATAGGAAATAACTCTACCACTTAGGATGTTGACTCATGAAGTGATTATTTCTCTGCAGTAAAATAATGTACTTCTCAATTTTCAAATAGCAAATATAAACACTCCTGAAGTTTTAAAACTCGAAAGTCTTTTCATATAGAGACACACTTATTACTTCCTTTTTATAATCATTTTCTAAACAATATATTTCTAGCCTTGCAAATATTTATTCTTTAGAAGCATAAAAATCACTACTCTCGGAAATGGATTTTAAGCTAGCAATTACCTCAATCGTTATTTCCAATAAGTTTGGAAATATAATGCTATATTCTTGGTTTCATTATTACTTCAGTATATTTTTCTACATTTATTAATTTGCTTAGCTACTGAAAGCATCAACTGCTTTTAATTTAGTAGACCCAATTATATCGTTCAGTAGAATTCTCACTTTGAGAAAACTATTTTTGATCTACAGATAATTCCTAAAAGAAAATATTTATAATATCAAATTCCAATGTTTGAGTTGCTTTTTGGAGGTCCTGTGAATGACCAAAAAAAAAAAAAAAGTAAAATAAAGCAACAAAGTACAAGCCAACTGTGGAACATGTAGGTGTCCACCAACTGAGGAAGGTTATTTTCATAACTCAGGCCATAAAACTGTCTCTTTTCATTTGGTAACCATTATTTCTTTATTAGTAGTAATACTCTTATTACTACTATTATTTACCAGGCTCACTAGTAGTTAAGTTAAAGCAAAGTGACTTTAAACTTAAGTAAGTTTGTTTAAACTAAATCTAAATTTTAAATCTCCATCTGATGTATACTGGAGTTTTTTTTTTTTTTTTTAATTGTCATGGCACAGCATTAGGAGACCCTATGTAATTCTAAATTTAATCCTGGTGCCCCAAATAAAATATGCATCTTTTAAGTCATGGCAGGATAATTAGAAGAGGCTATGACAGCCTGCTGGATATGTGTTTACTTTTAATTTCATTCTGATTTGTTTAATAGTCAATCATTGTATATAGCAAGATCATCTTTACTTAATTCTGTAGCATACCTATATGAAGATATCTTTATGGAAGATTCCAGGTAATGCTTTTCCCTGTAACTCAATCAGTTCTTAGTGACGGCAGTAAATACTTTGTCCAGATTGTACTTTGTCAAAAAACATCAGTTACTGTATGGTGTTTATAAATTCTGTGACGCACATCAAAGGACACTTAAAAAAACTAATGACGAATTAGGCATTTTAAGAAACCAAAACGGGAGCAACACTATTTAGCATTTAAATGACATTTTTCATTTTCAAATTACTTTTGCATGAATACTAATTAATCGTACAAGTACCACGAAGAAGGTAAATAAAATTACGATCCTAATTCTGGATATAAGAAAAATGAAGTAGAGAGTCTAAGTTGTTTTCATTTTCCATTTATCTCTCACTGTACCATAAATCTATTTAAATAGCAGTTCTCTTTAAATAAACACACAAACAACCAAACAACAGCAACCCTTTGAACATTGACTTGGGCTACTTGAAAGATCATGTATGGGAGATTGGTACACTCCTTCTCCATGAAACTCATCATTCTCTCTGTTCTACCTCTTGCCCATTCCTACCAATTACTCTTTTAAAATCTAGTATCCTAGAGCTTAAAAAACAAAACAAAACAAAACAAAACTATACATGTACAATATCCTTGCTGAAGAGGTGGACAAACTAACACTACTAGGCTTTGAGTAATATAGCCAAAGCCACAGAATCAGCACTAAAGTCCAAGTGCACACAAATCTCCATACTGTTTTCTACCATAAAACTGGCTATCATATACTAAGGAGAGATGTCTACTGTTCTGCATTTCCCCTAATTTTGTTTCTTGCTCCTTTATCAGTTAATACCTCACTATGCCTTTTTTTACTCCATGGCACAAGGTAATCAAGACCCTATGCACCAATGACTAGCTAGGAGTCAGGGAAGGGTGAAACCATATACAGCTGGGTCAGTTCTTTTAGGTTGAGGATTACAGACAAGCATGTGCTGGAGCAAGGAATAAAGGAACAGCCCTGAAGTCTGGAATATTTGTTATTAAACTGAAAGAACACTCTTAAAGTGGAAACTCCAAGGGCATTAATTTTCATAAGGAAGGTCAATACAATTTGTGTAGAAGATGAATAATGTGGCACTTCCTCTAACAAGGCAAGGAGGTGAAATTTTATTTTATAACTTTGCATGGCTTCATAAGTTTAGGCAATGGAAAGTGAGATTGATATTAATGAGTTGGAAAAAATATAGATATAGGTGTGCTAATGAATACAACTTTAATTGCTAAAATCTTTCAGGCAATAACTGATTTCAGGGAAGAGCATCCGCTTATAATGACTATTATGTCAACTTAAAAACATTAATGCAGCTAAAATATGACAACTTAATGCTGATTATGTTCCGTACATGTTGAAATCTATGCTTTCTAGACTCTGCATGGAGCCTAACTGAAAAATGATTATCTTATTTTTAAAGTTTATCATTAACTACAGAATAAAGGACAATGGGGTACTTTTGTTAAATCCATAATGAACCAACATTCCAAGTCACAAATTCATCTAAGTGATTAAAGTGTTCAAGTTCAAAGTGCAAGCTAGATAAAAATTTCATAGAACACTATAGAATCTTTATTTTGTCCTCTTCTTTCCCCATTAATCATGTCTGCAAGTTTCCTCTACTATAGAAAGTAGAATAGCAATATGAATTTTATTAAAAACCATTTCATTTCTTCATTATTTTTAATAAAAGAAACAACCAGCATGCCAAATTGGAGCACTGATAAGCAAAGCAATAATATATGCTTTATACTGACTCTTTTCTCTTATATTTTGATATATACATACATGGCCAAATGGAAAAGAAAAGATTTATAATTGCATACCTTATTTATTTTCAGGAACAGAGCAAAGAATTAACATATTTTGTCCTAGGATTCACTTTCATATAAAGGGCACTTCAGTTTCTATTGGTCAGAATAATTATATTGTACGCTTCAATATAACAAATGAACTTCCAAATCTTAGTGTAATGCTTAATTCTGCAAGTTTCAGTCTGGCCTGTTTAGGTCCAGTGTTGTCCAGGGCAGTCTATTCTGGTGATGGGTGCACCAATGAAAATATATGGCCATTACGTTCACTGCAGCAGGGAAAGAGAGACAGAGAAAGAGCAGCAGCTCGTTGTTTCATCGGTCACATTCAATGTCCAGAAAGAATCATATGGTCCTAACCCAAGTCCAAAGAAGAGAGCAAAATGCAGAAGACTCTTGATATCTGTTAAGCTCTACATTGACCTGTCACAATGGAGATTTGATTATTTTCAAAAAATTAAATCCAAACCAAGCAAAACAAGTTGGTTTAACTAAATCTGGGTACTTTTTATTTCAGATGAGCTAAATTTTAACCATTACCATAAAACCAGCAATATCTGCCAAATCTGCAAGAGCCTAGGAAAAAGCAACGATTATAAGATAGAAAGTTCAGGGGCGCCTGGATGGCTCAGTTTGTTGAGCAACTGCCTTCAGCTCAGGTCATGATCCTGGAGACCCGGGATTGAGTCCCACATTGGGCTCCCCGCTCAGCAGGAAGCCTGCTTCTCCCTCTCTCACTCCCCCTGCTTGTGTTCCCTCTCTCGCTGTGTTTCTCTCTGTCAAATAAATAAAATCTTAAAAAAAAAAAGAAGTTAGAAAGTTCATTTTGAACCAAAGTAGAAAATACCTGGAAACATGCTCACTCTCTCTTAATCTTGCAATTAAACCTACTAATTACAGTCTTGTGTTGTTTTGTTTTTCTCTAATGCTTAATTGGTCTCCAATAGCTTGGCTGGACTGGTTGAAAGAGAAAGGTCAATACACTTGAACAAAGTTTTACAACTTGTTGATATTTCATAGGGCGGCTGCTGAAGACACTCTATTTGTCATTGAATCTCTACTATTCCATGGCTACAAATGAAGGGACAAGTGTGCTGTCACCAGTCAAGAGTGGGCATGGGATTTTCTCCCAGGATGGCTATTTTCACTCAGCCACAAGGTATACAGTTAAAGCCAAGATATAGAGAAGGACAGATTAGAACTAGGAGAAAAAATAAGATAAAAGGCCAGGTAGATAGACGATGACATAGAATAATTGATCTGGATCAAGGTAAATCAGCAGTTTACTTTCAAGATTTGAAATCAACAGCAGAGAAAGATTTGTTCTATAACTCCATACTAATGTATGTTCATAGGTGCTCTGTGTTTTTTTTTCATTTGCAACCATGCCCAGTATTATGAATGCATGAACATCTGAGTAAAGATTGTTCTAGTGGAAAAAAGAGCTCAGGACATTTTATTTCATTGACTAAATGTCCAGATTAATTACATCAGTGCTAATTATATTGTTTAATAGTAGCAGTTTTGCTGTGACTTTCATCTTTCCTGTAAATAAAAACTACCTTTCCCCCAAGGAATTGGCTGTTAGATGAATTTCATTATGCTAGTCAAGGCTTAACCACCTGTCATATTTTTATTACAGAAATATTTTGGGTTGTAATTATCTGTGATGTTTCATACACTAGTAGGAAAAGAGCAAAGTTCTCAAGGGAAGTGTTCTGATTTACTTGGTTGCTGCTGAATGAAGTTCATGAAACATTTTATTTTGCAGGGTTGATGGAAGGCATGATCAGACAATGGTGCTAGGAAGAAAAGAAAATCCTAGAGGCATGCTTTCGAAGATGTTACAGGCTATGAATTTAAGATTGATCTTGGTATCCCAGCATGAGAATAAAAATCTTAATATGTAAATTGATTCTGAAGGCAGCCTTTCACCCTTCCATGTGCTTTCAGTATAGGAGCTCCTCCACCTGAATCCTAGATTTCACACCTATCACACTCTAACAAGATTTTTTTTTTCCTATACCACAGATCCTTTCCTTCTGCCTTCAGATGTGTAAGGAATGAATGATGGGTGGTAGTGGTAGTGGTAGTGGTGGTGCTATGATTTCCAGTAACTGGCTGGGGACTTCCATAAGTCTTATCAAAGACTACTATTTCCAGCCTACACACTGTATCCTCACTCATCCCAGACTGCACTGATCCAAACTGCAACCACAAACTATTTCACCTGCTGTTGATTTTCTTGCTCTACTCTGTTCTCAACCTTCCTTTTGTTCTATTTATTTATCTATCTCTAAATCTCTATCATCTACCTATATCCATATAATATGTATATATTTTGTATATGCTTTCAAAGTTGAGTTGACATCACACATATTTCTCTCTATTCTTTCATCCATCCATCCAGCCATCTCTCCAATAAATGTTTACTAAACACTTAAATTAAACTTGGCCAAGCTGGGTTGAATTCCAGCAGGCAGTTTCTCAGTTAATTTGCCAAGTTCTAAAATCTAGTCCCTAACAAGGAAGTCCTAGAGAATCACTCTGGTCAGTACTATAGGAGATCAAGCACTGATAACACGCATGAAAACCAAAATGGAAAACCTATTTACTAACCTATAATAAAAATCACTTTCAAATGGTCTGGAATATTGTATATCTGTAATAAATATATAAGAAGTCTACATAACCAGGTAACAAAGCTCCATGAGAAAATATGTCATACACATATTGATTTGTGACAGACACAGTCAGAACTAGAGAAGCTACGGCATCAGATAATCTAACACACATTTTATAATAGGGTTGCGGTATAGTTTCTGGGACTTCAGTGACTGACATTTAGCAAATTGTTATCCTTCTTTCTCCTTCTTAGGGCATCCTTGTCATTGTGACCAGGAATGTTCACATTCAGTGGTCATGCTTTTTCTTTTCACAGTACTTGGCAGGGGCACTACCAATCCTTAACTACTTGACTCTTCTTCTCTGTCACTTTGACATACATTGTCACATTCTTTCTTTGCAGTGCTGCTCAAATGGGAAGATTTTTGTCTCCCAAGAAACACTTGACAGAGTCTGGAGACAATTTTGGTCATGACAAGTCAGGGAGGGTGGTTGGCATCTAGTAGGCTGGAGCCGGTGATATTGCTAAACATCCTAAAACGCACAGAGCAGTGCCCACAACCATGAGTTATTCACCCAAAATATCAATAGCGTCAGGGTTAAGAAACCATGCTCTAGTGATGTTATTATGGTCAATCTGTTTACGTTGTAATTTTGTTTTCCTCTGAGCTATCATGAATCCTAAAAGTGCTCTGCCAATCCTGTTTTCATCCACTGAGTGTAAATATTAGGTTTAACTACAAAAAGGTAATGTTATTTCCCATTTTCAAGTACTTGTGAAAACTCACTGTGTATTCACATGCACTGACAATAACGACTCTTAGACTCATCTTCCTAAAATAGAATTCTGCTCCCTTACCACCCCTCATAAGGACTTTTGTAATAGCAGCCAAATTCATCAAGCATTAATTTCTGCAAGAAATTGTTCTGACCATATTAATTCATTTAATTTTCTCAATACTTCTATGAGGTAAGTACTATTTTATCCCCATTTTACAAATGATAAAACAATGTCACAGAAAGGCTGCTTACTTTACTAAGACCACCTAGTTAAAAAATGTTACAGCTGGGATTGAAATTCAAGTACCTTATTGTGTCATGTTAAATGATCATGTTTCATCTAGAGGGGTTTGAAAATGCTGCAAACAGTAAAAAGAATAAAATTCAAACTCTTCTAACCAGCTTCATACCATTCTAAATCTTGACCTTCTCTTTTTCTCTTGACTTCCCACCCAATACCTTGACATATAGAAACTCCAACTCTATTTTTCTCATGCACATTACCGGTACTGACAATTCGCTCAAAAGGTCTTCTCAACTGGGATGCCCTCTGGCTCTTGCCAACTATTCAGTTATGCTTGGTTTCCAAAGCTGTGTTAATAAGGTTTGCCTTTTCCCTGATGTCTTTCATCCCTGGCTGCTACAGTTCTTAATAATCTGACTTTGACAATAGTGACTATTTTGAAGAAAAAAGCTGGCCTTTAAAGTTTTTTTTTTTAATTTATTTGCCACAGAGAAAGATAACAGGTAGGCAGAGAGAGGAGGAAACAGGCTCCCTGCCAAGCAGAGAGCCTGATGCGGGCCTCGATCCCAGGACCCTGAGATCATGACCTGAGCCGAAGGCAGAAGCTTTAACCCACTGAGCCACCCAGGCACCCAAAAGTTGGCCTTTAAACATCTGCTGTGTGATAGATATGATAGATAGCAATAAATATAAAATAATATGAGATCGGTAAAATAGATAAGTACATTTGAAGATAGGTCCAAACTGGGTTAAAAAAAAAAAATCTGTGTGTTCTATTTTTTATCACCTATCTGTGATCGTGGACTGAGTTTTAATTTTCCATCTATATATAATATATATAATATGTACATGCATATAATACCCCTCTGTACAGATGTTGTGTATATCTTATTATTTTACTGATGGGAGAGACTATATATATATATATATACATATATATATATATATATATATATAGAGAGAGAGAGAGAGAGAGAAAGAGAGACATCTATATATCTCTATATAGAGACACAGATAGACATGTACTCATATGCACATATGTCATATTTATATAGTAGATATAAATAAATACATGTATTACGTACATGTATCTATGTCTGTATATATTTTGTAAATCAAGAGAAAATCCAAGTTTTTTTTTAAGCAGTTTTTTTTAAAGATTTTTTTTATTTATTTGACAGAGAGAGAGAGATCACAAGTAGGCAGAGAGACAGGCAGAGAGAGAAGAGGAAGCAGGCTCCCTGCTGAGCAGAGAGCCCAATGTGGGCCTTGATGCCAGGACCCTGAGATCATGACCTGAGCTGAAGGCAGAGGCTTTAACCCACTGAGCCACCCAGGTGCCCAAAAAACCAAGTTTTAACTCTGGATCTGTCATGTATAAGTCAAATGATCTTGGGCTACTCGATTTGTTGAGCCTCATTTCTCTTCTTAATAATGAAGAGCGCACTCATGGATTAATAGATTACATGCTTGATATAACTATAGGCTTCCTGGAAACACAGTCAGGAATGGACCATCACAACAGTCCTTAACTACTTCAGGCTCTATTTACTATCAGATTTCGACTAAGAAAATCATGGATCCATTGCTTCCAACCTAAGGGTTCTGTTCATAGATTCTAAGGGGTCCAAATTATTCTAGGGTAAAAAATGTGTGCCTCTAACTAGTAAGTGTGACTACATTTACCATCACAGGGCAATCCAAAAAAACCTTTACTTCTCCAGGGATTGCCATAGTATTTGTTTGTCTTTCTTTCCTACTTATTCCTGTTTCTTTGTTTCTTATTCTTCTCCCCACTCATAAGAAATCTGCAATATAAATATAGAAGAGCAGGTGACAACAGGATTCCCAAAACTGGGTTCATATTGCTCAGCTGATTTCAGCACTTCCTACTGTATTTCTCCATTAAGTCCAATACTCTCATCATTATTGCTATACAAAGATGAACTAACTTAGGTTTTCTAAATAATTACTTCCTGAAGACTTCAATCTGGCTATACCTCTTAACTATAATACAAGTTCATTATTTTACCTAGTTATGTGTATATATATATTCAGTTTACCCATGTGTAAAATGAGAAGAATGATATTTGTTTATCTGTATTTGAACTTCAGGTAAGGATACATCCCTAGGGAATAGGCCTCTTGCTTTCACCATTCCATATTTCCAGCGCCAGGCTGGTCATACATGCATAGTAGCTCTCAATGTTAGTTAAACTGAATTAAAATAAGCTACAATATACAAAAGTTTATAAATTCATAATCTCCTTACATTTAACAGGTTAATGACACTGAATTAACATAAATCTACGTTAATGACATTCTGAATTAACAATCACACTTTGTTTTTACAACTAATGAATTAGAAAGATAACTTTTTATGAATATAACCACAGTCAGAACCTGGTATCTTTTTCTCCAAACTCATGGGAAAGTCAATTTATGGACTTAGATACAAGTTCTCCAAACTGTACTTATGTTTTCCTTGCATGTGCATTTTTTATGTATTTCATTCTACTAAAAGACTCCTTAGTGAACTTTGAGGTAAAGAAATTACATTGGGGCTGCCAAAAAGCTTCCAGTGTTGACCTCTGTTCACAGATGTGGTGCTACTTAGTGCAGAAAGCATCTTCTTTCAAAATATAATTAATTTTCTATAGTCCTTCAAATAATATATTCAACTCCTCACTTTTAATTAAGATTCTTTTTCTTGCTCCAAGTTTAAATTATGTTCTGAAAGCAATTTTTGTCAATTGCTTTTTCATGTGAGAAATATAATTATGAACTAAATTTTGTTAGTGTCATATTCATAGTTTTTAATAATAAAGTTGTGAATAAAAAATGAACAGACTCTTACACACATTTAAAATGTCTCATGCTATAAGGAGAGTAGAATAATTCCAGAATATACTGATAATGCCTACGTATCTTGGTTTTCCAAAGAACAAATATGTTTCCTTGATAGCTTTTATATAATCAGCATACTATAAATCAATCATTAAGAGCTTGAGCATAAATAGAAAAGTAAAAACTTTACTTTAAAAATATACTGTAAATCCTTTCACCAATATTTCATAACAATCATTTATATCGTTAGTATTTGACTATAGATTCATCAAAAAGGAGTTTAAAAGTTAGGACGGTCTTTTAAAAGTAATAAATTTAAGACACTGATACTATATGCCTATTAGTTTATCCTGGAAAAGAAAGTTAGTTACAGGTGATTTTTTTTTTCTCTCTCATACCAAAAGGTCTTGGAGATACAAAGTTTGCTGTAGGAAGGTCCCCTTGCCCATTTTCCAGATTTGTAAGTGTTAAGAGGGGGCTATTATGATTGAAACCATAGTGGCAATTCCTCAGTTCTGGCTTCATGAATCATAGCTGCAGGCCTCAGAGGTAACAGTTACTCTGGTAGGGAAGTTCTGTATTTTTTGAGTATTGTTCCTGAGGATCTATTCTGCAAGCCCCTTCTCTAATTTTAACAGCAATTTTCTAAATAGCTAATTTCCTAAATATCTTTTTCCTTGCATGTCTTTATTTCCTGAATGACACATTATATACTGTTTTGCTTTATGGAATAGGAAAACAACAACAACCAAATCCTTTGACACCAAAAACAGTTAAGAAGAGATGAAAGTTTGATAGAAGCTTCCCACTCATTGGCTGTCCACTCATTAGCTCCTTAATGATTTAAGTTCCTCCATGGATACTAGATGTCACTGTGCATCTTAATCTGGATCCCTTTAGTCAGAATTGGGGCATTTTCCCAGAAGCCAAGGAGGCTCTGTGAGCATATGAAGCATCTCAATTCCATGTGTTCCCGGTGAAGGGATCAGACAAGTTGTGACAACTTGTGTCACCATGGAACTATGCTCAGAGAGCTAGTTGGAGGATTTGGGAACTGAGAAGCTGTCACTGGAATGGGCTACGAGTGACAGCTGAGTCTGCTGGAGCACCAGTTATGCTAAGATGGCAGGAAAAGGGCCGTTCCCCCCCCCCATTAAAATGTTATGAATTCTAAAGCAAATAACACAGTTGTCTCCATTTTGGTTATTTCCAAGTGAAAGGGCATGCCATTGTTGAACAATGTTGAATAATATCAATCAGCAACTGACCTGGGTCTTTCTGGAGCTTTGGCAGGACTGATACCAGGTCGGGCTCCTGCATAGCAGTTGTGGGAATAAATGTGTGATTCAGAGGTCTTATATAATTCACTATCCATCTTCATGATTTTCTCTGCTTTTATGGAAACATTAGGTAAAAAATACAGATACACATCTTAGCTGTCTTCTATGTTCTAGGGCCTACCAAAATTTGCTAGAACTGTAGATGAAATCAAGTCACCAAGGATGTAACATGGTACATCTGATAAATGGGTCTTGGCATCAGACAGAGCTATACACTTGAATTCCTTGTCACCTATTTAGCAACTGTGCTGTGGGGAGGGATTCTTAAAATCTCTAAGGCTAAATTTCCTCATCTGGAAATTGGGAACCACCACATAATTCTCACAGGATTGCAAAACACAAGGGCATTATTATAGTCCTTGCATGTAGATGTTTGGTAAATGTTAATCACTACCCCACCCTCCACCCCCAACTCCATCCACTGCCCTTGCAGTAGTTTGCAAAAAAAAAAAAAAATACTTTTATAAAATGCCAAGGTGAGGAACTGGGAGCTTTGTAAATATCTGTTTATAGACTTTTATGTAGTTAGAATTTTAGATTTAGATTAGAATTCAGAGTATGAAATGCTGGTAGAAGGTCTGGTGGAGCTGAGTTTAAATAATTATAAGCAAAGTTTAGAATTGAAGGAAGCTTCTAGATAATGTATAGTAATTTGCATATTTTATCTCTCCTCTTATAATAAGGCTAATGGTTTAATTATTGGAATAATATATTTATCAATTGATTTTTTTATCCACTTAGCTGTTTAAATATTCCAATATTTCTGGTGATGACATTCTAAAAAAAAAAAAAGATAATTTGATACTTGATTGATTAATGGCCAGTCAAGAGCCTCATGTCAGGATGAATTGACTTGACACTAGCCAATCAATGGACCTTAACTTGGAAAGTTTCCTGATAATAATCCATATAGATATATGTTTTTTCTTTTTTATTGTAGGAATTTCTGTCCATATCTGCTTGGCAAACAAAATGTCTTTTCTGTGGATGGAACTCCTTTTGTGCTCACTAGATACCTTGCAGTTCTTTACTTTTCCTCTTTTTCTATCATAGGAACATCTCTGAACCTCTTTGAGTGCACCCTTATGGTGCCTGTGACTCCCCTGAACTTCTACTAGAGAGTTCTTCTCATGCAGAGTGTGGGATGGCAGCCAAATCCACCTGGGATGGAACCTCTGCTCCTCCACTGAGTTAGTGCACAGTGTCTGACCTGTTACTTAACATTAGAGCCTCAGTTTCTTCATATATCTTCAAAAGTGGGGATAACACCTTCAAGGGACGCTGTGCAGATTAAATTAGAAGATGTATGAGAAGCACTTGCACATAGAAATATTCTGCAAATGATGGCAGCAATTTAAAGAACTGTTCTTGTTGATGTTCATGATGTCCATTACCTAGGATTTGTCTTGTGTGGGCACTCACCAACAAGTCCCCCAGTGGGGATGCTAATATAAACGAGATTCAGGACATGCAGTCTCAGCTTTACCACAAATATTTAGGTCCTTTACTTATCTGCATGGTTTTTCATCAGTGTCAAACAATTAAAAAGAACAGAAAAGGATTCAGAATTCCTACCAAAAATGAGAGAAGACAGATATACATAGCTTGGCATTAGCTTTCCAATTCAGTGTTTTCTTTGGAGGACAAGTTAAGAAGTTACCATTTATGCATACAGCTGGATTGCGTTGAACAGTAGGTAAAACTCTATCTTCATTCCAGCTGAGCTTGTGCAGATACTTGCTGATTTTGTTTGCATAAAAATCAATATTCCTGAAACCTAGCATTTAAGTAAGAAAGCTTACAACAGGAACTGGGAAGCTAACTGGTAATTGATCCTATTCTAAACCTCTGACTTGCCTACTAAAGGCAGGATCTGTGGGTACTTTTTAATTGAATCAATTATCAACCCAATCTCACTTTTACCTTCTAATTACCACGAGTGAGAAATTCTACTGAATCTCCTAAATTTCTCAGCTATGCTGTGAAGATTGCACTGAGCACTGATTTAACCTCCCGTTAGCTAGATCCATTTGGAGATCGACCTAGCACTATTCACTTGCATAAGTGACATTTATTAAACTGCAACATTATATTTCACGTTAAACATCTTATTGTAAAAATTACAGTAACATTTTCACAATAATATACCTCATGCTTCAGAGGTCTTTATGTCACACCTCAACTTATTACACATTCCAAAGGAGGACAGCAATTGTAAAAGCTTTGTATTTCTCATTATGTTTATTTTCCCATCCACTTACTAAAACTGGACCATATTTCAGACTTTCATGAATAGTGAGGGCAGATTTCAAGGAACATCAGACTTATGATGGCATCCATAACTTGACATTCATAGAAAAATCGGAAAGTACACGCATGGCTGGTTTTATCCAGAACTGCACTTAATTTAAACCCAGCTCTTTATTTTTCCCTGAAGTGTCTGCTGTATTTGATGTATCTTCAGTTTCCATAAGCTGTTTACACCTGCTGAATATCAAGGGCATTCCATACCCAGAATAATTTAAGCCAATTTGAGGAACTGATTTGAATAATGATAATATAAAGAAAAACAAGTGAGTAGAATCAGAGAACTGTAGCATTTTAGCGTAGAAAGGACCATTATAGAATCATTTCTTTCATTCCCTGCCCTCCCTCCACTTAGTCCACAAGGTAAGGCTTTTACTGAGGTCCTATACTTACTTAGTGGCAGAGTCTAGTCCAGAACCAATTGCTCTTAATTCTTTAATGAGTGTTCTTTCCATAGTGCCATGTTGCCAAACAAGTAAAGTCAAGGTTTACTGCTATCACCAAGTTCTAGCAATGCTAAATTACAAAGCGTAAATAACTGACTCGTGCACTAGATATTAAAATATCAGTAACCACAATTAGTATTCCTTTTTCATTCTTTTGGACAGATGTGTTTGAATCAGAAATTGAGTGTTCTACTACAAATTTACAGCCTTAAAGTCCCATAAGAACACCCATGTCCTTGCCATCTGCCCACTGCTTTCCTTCTGCTATATAATCATCCAACAGCCTATGTCCTTCCTAGTCAACAGACTTTGGAAACTTGAGTAGATCTAAACCTGATAGAGTCTTAATGCTTTTTATTCAAAAAGTGCAATGGCATGCAATAAGATCTGTTGACCTCTTTATATACAACTGGGTTACAATTTTGAGCAGGGAGCAGATTCTGGGTTTCATGGAAGGTGAGCTATTTTCCACTGACTGTGATTACTGTTTTTCCTGGAGGTGGAGAAAAGGCTTTAAGCAATCCTCTCCGATTTTTCCCTAGGCCAGCTGCTGGAGACATTGAGGCCTGAGTGTTCGTACATCTGCCTTCTCCACCTATGGTCCCAAAACCCAGGTTTCGTCTTATAAAAAGGAAAGAAATACATACCAAAAGAGAGACTGGATTACAGCCATACACAAAAAAGTTGATCAAAACAGGGCAAAGGGAATTTTATGTGGTTTGGAAGATTAGTAAGGTTGTTCACTCTTGGTGTTTGTTGCTTTTTTTGAGCCAGGTGTGTTCCTTTATTCAAAAGCTAGTGTGTGGTGGTATCAAATGGATAAATCAATACAATCACTTCTAATGTTTCTTGACTTTCCATTTAAGCAACATTTTGAAGCCATTTCTCTCCTGTAATACTCTGTCAACCAACCCAATGAACATTAATCTGACCAGGAAAGATGCATTCATTTTGCTCAATGGGAAAAAAGAAAAAGGAAAATGTATTGTGCATTCATGTACATGACGTGAAACTAGATCTTACTATTCTCAGTGATATGGGGCAGAGAGTAAACCTAATACAGCTTTCTATATACAGTTATAACACTTTTTTAATACATGTATCACTCAGGCATACATCTGAATGAGTAAATGAGGAGAAAGAAGACTCTCAAGTATTTGCTACTGCTTAGAAGCTTTTGAAATTTTTCTTTTGAGCTAGTTTTCCAGGGAAGTTTATAAAGCTCTCATAAAATTCATTTTCCAAGAACAAAAATCTGGCAACTTGATTCAGAAATAATTGCAAAAGGACACGATTCATATTCCAAAAGCAACTTTAAAAGGAACTTCTAACTCGATTATTCTTATTTGAAGTAATAAGGCTAAGGTTGAAACAGATATATACTACATATCTGTTGCTATATGTTGGTTGGATCTAATATCTCCAGTTTTATCTCTGCATGGCTACCTATAATTCAACCTACCATCCCAACACATGAACCTATACTGCTTAAAGATATTAGGAGTACTTATGTTCTTCATCACCTCAACTCACAAATTTTAATGTCATTGGAAGAATATTTTTTGGTAGAATAACCCACAGGTTGATATAACTCTCTTCTCTTGTACATGTTTAGAACTATACTTTCATGATGAAAATTACAAGTAATTAGAAAGATTCCTTCATGCTCACAAAACATATTTCCTTGTTGAATATTAACAAATATTTGTGTAAGCTTTAAAAATACTGATGTGTGCTTAAGAATTAAAATTCTTTTCCTCTATGCAGTATACCAGAAAATTCTGCTCTACTTTAAGATTTTTTTTAAAAAATCAGACTTTTTAATAAATATGTGTTCAGCAGTTTATCTCCAATAGTCCTTTCTGACTATTATCCTATACAACTAGGGGAATGGGATGTTGACCCCTTGCATAGTTGCACCTTTTGGCATGTTGGTTACTACTCTTCTTAAAAGGAAAGAGTTCCCATAGCTCTCAAAGAGCCTGCTTTTATTTGCTTCTCCATGAAAGATAATTGAACATAACAGAAAATTAAAAAAATATATATATATACCAGAAATCTTAATTTTATTCTTGATACTGCTTCTTTTTAACATGACTTAGGTTATACTAACTTAAAGTGCTTAAATATGTAGAAACATCATTGTGAGTTACACCTCAATCAGTTCTTCCATAAAAGCAAATTCTTTCATATCTTAAATCTATGTTTTTCATTTTATTCACTTTTTATGAAATAGTTTTAGACCTTTGGTTTTATTGATTTTTGTCTTTTACTTGGTATATGCGGGTATTTCTTTTGGTTTCCAATAAATTTAAAATATTTCCCAATAAAACCATCTCACCAAATGACAAACTATGAACTCGGGAGAGAAGTTTAATTTTAACTACCTTCCATTTTATTTTGAAACTTTAAAATTGGTCATTGAAGTTCTTCATGGCATCTGGTATAATGGGAAAAAGCATCTAAAATTTATATCTGTGCTCATACCTGATTTGAAAATTAATTTGTGTCTTTAATAAATATTAAGAATAGAAAAGACCAGAATTTCATCAGTAAATGAAAGTGGTTATTTTTTTTTCTCATAGATAAGAAACATAGCCAATTTAACTGTGGTTGACTAAACTCAAGAGTTAACTATATGCAACTTTTAGGGGTTCAGGAGAATATTAAAACCAAAACATTCTATTTTTACTTTTTAAATGCTTGGAAATTTAATCCAATATTTTTTTCTGTATTGATTCCATTAAATTATTTTATATACTTTTGTGCCGTGAGCCACCTGCATGGTCAATTAGGTGATTTCCCTCTGCAAGGCATGGAACACTGACCCTCCCATAAAGTATGAGGAGTTTGCATGGGGCAGTAGTTTCTCTACCCTTCTTGTTTGCCATTCTTTGTATGGAATGCTTGACATTTAAAAACTATGTCTGGTATATAGCAAAATGCTTTTGTTTCTACTTACCATCATTAAAAATAGCTTAATCTTAGATACCCCGCAGCTCTGTGGAGGAGATTGTCGAGGCTCTTAAATGGTTAAATAAAGGGCTTAATATAAGAAACAAAACTGTACTAACAAGGACATTGCCATGCACGCAAAAGATCCATAAATAAAGAGTTCTGTACCCAGTCATGGAGAACACACTTGAGCAAGTGCTTTTACCTTTGCAAAATAAGTTATCTTTTTCCTTGATGCCAGACAGACTAACTTTTGGTCATTGTATTAATACTGTAGCTAAAACTTTGTACACAACTCTTCTAAGCCTTTCAGTTGCCTTCTTGTTTGTGAGACCTGCTTAAAAAACACCATATTATTAATCTACCCTTTATCGTCTAGGCACCGAATGTAAGAAACTGTAAAAAACCTTACTGAATAACATGTCCTTGTTTTGGTTTAAGGAGTTAACTCTGAATTATAGATAGGTGTACCTGCAAAAACATGTTTCACTGATCAAAGCACTATGTTTCTCTAACAAAGACACTGTGTAATCAAAAATCACTGTCTGTAAAAAAAAAAAAAAAATTCCTTCATGAGAATCTTTAACTTGTTGCCTATAAATAAAGACACTGAGAGCCAGCAAGGCAGAGATGCCGGCAGGTGATCAGAAAAGAATCTTCAGGGCTCTCTCATTTTGGAATCGCCGACGCCGCCCCCACCTTCTGGACCCTGACTGTTGCTGGGGTTGGCCCCCCGGCACTTTTGAAACTATATTACCCAAAGAACAACATACATTGCCTTAACTTTGTATACTTAACATATTACAAGGAAACAATCTAGTCTAATCTCTCAATAAATGATGCTAACTTAGTGCTTCTGAAATTGTCTTTTGTATACTATAAAGGTAATTGAAAATCTCATTTGATGGATAATCTGAACTCTTATGAGTCCTTTATCTGTACATATTTTTCCTAGTTGGTTATTATCACATTCTAGATTATATCAGTAATGTCTCATCATTGTTTACTCATTATCTCCTAAAGTTCTATTACATAAAAATCCTATATAGCCTAAAATCTAAGAGTAGAAAAATTCATTTACAGTATTTATTTTTTTAAAAAATCAATTTTCACTTTAGGACATCAAGATCCTCTGAAGACTTTTACCTCCAAGTCCCAATAAATTATACCAGTAGCAACTAAAAGACAACATATTTAGGTCCAAATTGAGGACTTTAATGGATATAAATTATACGACTGGCTTATGTTTTAGTGAAAGTATCAAGAGTTAGTTCTCAAGGATCTTTTCTCTCTGAGTTAATCTGAAAGAATAAAGAACTGATCTATTGAAGCTTCTGTGGGCATACGCAAGAGCGTGTACACTCATGTTCACCACATGCCCAACAATCCTATTTCTGTGACCAAGTCCTGCCTTCCATGACTAAAGACATGGCTTCAAAAAACATATATCTTTGAAGAATTAGACTCTGAGATAAGGCTCTGGGGAAACAAAACGAAAAGACTAAATGCTGTCAACTATTTATGGGGCAGGGAACAAACTGATGGGATTTCATATTATCTATAGTTAAGGCCCAGTAGAGACCTGGGGGGACCACCTCCCTCTCCCACTTAGCTTGGAAATCGACCAGCACCCAAACCCAGATTCCCTTTAGAGCAGGGTACAGGAGTCAAGTTGGGCACAGCTGTATTTGGCTGAGTGTATGGCGGGATGTGAGGGGAGGGTATCTCCGGATCACTCACCCCAGAGCCCTCTCTTATTCACTAGACACCAAGGAAATCTAGCCCCAAGACTGCTCCTTTCCTCCCAATCATAGTTACTGGTGATGGAGTAATGTGGTGGAAGTTCACAGAATTAGTTGAATCTTGCTTTGTAAAAACAACTAAGCCATCCTTACATAGTTACAAATTGACTACACTTTTATTTTCAAGGCATTATCCAGGACCTATTTTGGGTGTCATTAGTAGATTACACAATAGGCATACATATTAATGTATGCATTTGTAAGAGCAGTAACATGCACTTGAATAATACCTTTTCCTTTTCCTTTCATGAGAATTTTTTGACCCAAGAAAATACGTAACAAATGTTACTCTATACTCAAGGTCAGTAGATATGCTGGACATACATGTGAGTTTCTAAATAAAGCCAGGAATTTTTATAGGACCGACACATTTTTGTTGCATACTCTGAATATGTCTGAATATTTTATTAAAAGATATACTGAGTGAAAATGGTGATTATCCAGGTCCAACTCATCAGTATAGAAGTGATTATAGATCATATAAATCAGGCATTTCTATCTTAGATGGTTCTTCACTTTTATGCAAAGTTAAGAGCTTCCTTAATAGTATTATTGGAATTGGCTATTAGGAATGGTGGCTACAAAGCCAAAGAATAATTGTTTTATAATATTTAGATTCATTGAATTTCTAATCATCTCCTTTATAGGAGCTATTCAAGGACTTCTAATTGAATTTATGACCTTGTACTGAAATCATATCACAAAACTCTTTATGTTTACTCATATAAGCCTAGTTATTTTACCCTTATATTTATTTTTCCTTCGTAGTATTCTTTGGTACTCTAAAGAGAGATAACTCATTTAAGAAGTTAATTAACTGATGCAAAATTTACTCCTATTATCTTCATATTTAATTAAGACTTCTTATTTATGTCATCGCCTTAGCAAGGACTACAAGTATTCCTGAATGTCAGCCTCTTATCTATTTCCCTCAGCTTTTAAACATAATAAAGTGCCTCGGTTCTTTATTCAGTATTTCAGATCTCCTTTCTTTCATGTCACAAAAGATAAATGCACATGGCTGCACTGACAACATCACAGCTCTGAAAATGCGTCTACCCGTCACCTTATAAATAGTTCAGTCACTTCCTTTAATCCATCTTCTTCTGACCACCACTCTAATGTCAAACTTACAAGTTTAAGAATGCACTTTCCTCAACTTCTAGTCTTAAAGGAAGAGCCCAACAGTCTATTCACTTCACTAACACAAAGAACAGAGGTAGCATTTGGACTGACAAGATGCCAATCCGTAGGCATTCTCATTTAGAATATGTGATAGAGGGGCCCTGGCATTTTTATTTTGATGAGCATTCAGTGTTAACAATAGCACAAGCCTACCCCTCTTAAGATATGCATGGGTGAAAAGGGCTGGGGGCTGACTTTCCATTTCACTTCTCTCTGTGTTTTCCACATTTCCGTATAATCATCCATGATCCATACCTTCTACATAGTTCTGGTAGTTCCATATCCTCCCCTTGCAGCTGTGTGTGTGTATATACACACACATATTTTTGTTTGTTTTATTTATGCTAACCAAGTTTTTCTTTCTTTAATATGAACTTTCCAGAGCCCATAACTTTGAGTTTATTTAAATTCAGAGCAGCATTAAAACGAAAGGAATACACACAACATTCACAGAGTTTCTGGAGAGATTGTAAAATCTCTGGGAGTCATAGAACATGAAGGAAATGGATTTTGATATCTACTAAGGATCTAGGACATGACTTGAAAAGTCCTTGAATTGTCCTAAAGTTAATAGAATATTATTAAATAAAATGAAACAGGGACTAAAATATTGATGTATGAATTTTATCATTTGACCAAGTCCTCTCTTTTGAAGTAGCATCTGCTCATAATCAGGGATTATTATTTTATGGGCTTTTATAGGTTGCATATAAGAAATTTGCACTTAACACTCAATATTATCACTTTCTAAGAGTTATAGAACATTTAATTTTACTTTTCAACATATAAGTTTCTTTTCACTTGTGAGGTTCCCCTGCTGCAAAGCAGAGATGAGGTTGGGATTTACTCTGTAAATTCCATTTACAAAATAGCTGTTTCAGCTAATATATTTAATTTGCATTCTCCTGTCTCCTAGCGTGGAGTTCTACCCCAATCATGATTCATTCTAAATCATCAACCTCCTGGACTAGAATTAATATTTCTCAATACTAATGTAAGAAGTAAAGGAGGTTGTGTAGCTTGAAAATCACAAGTCTCTTCTGGCTACAACATCATCATAAACCACACAATGGCACCTATAAGCTTTTTCATTAAAAAATTCCATATCTCAAAAAAATTCATATCTCAAATCAATTTTGTCCCAAAAGTCCACCATAAAAAATGCAATTTAACTTTAAAAAAAGTAATGGATATATAACTGATTATTTTTTTTAACTTAGGAAGACAATAACATCGCCTGTACTCACATGGCACTGTGCGGAGGTAGAGGTTGTCACGGATGATTTGCTGAAGTTCGTGGTCCACAGAACCCTTCTGAAATCGTAAGTTGAGGTAGTGACGAAGATCTTTATCAACAATTCCTCCTAGAATGATAAAGTTTCTTAATGAAGGATATTGGGAAATATTTTAAGTATGTAATTTGATTCTGTCATTAATACAGTCATGAACCCATTTAAAGATTTATTTACATATCAGAGAGAGAGAGAGAGAGAGAGAGAGAGAGAGAGAGAGAGAGAATGGGGGTGGGGGAGAGGCAGAGGGAGGTTAAAGTCTTCAGCAGACTCCTTGTTGAGTAGAGCCTGAGGATGGGGCTCAATTCTTCCACCTGTGATTATCACCTGAGCCAAAACCAGGAGTTGAGTGCACCACCCAGGCGACCCTCATGAACCCATTTAAACATTTACCTCCATAATAATAAGAACATTTACTGAGATAATAATTGTCAGTGTCTTACAATGCATTCTTTAAATTATTTCTCATTTAGAATGAAGTCTATATTCTGGCAAAAGATATATGTTACTCCTGACATAATAGTGAGATGTCATAATATATATCTCATTGCACGGCTGAAAAAGACGACCCCCCACCTCCATTGTCCCTTCCCCCACCAGCCTCTGGCAGGAATCATTCTACTTTCTGTCTCTATGAATTTGACTACTTTAGGAGTGCAATATAATTAGAATCATATAATATTTTCCCTTTAGTGACTGGCTTATTTCACTTAGTATGTCTTCAAGGTTTGAGAAGATTTTTAAGTTATTCAAAGTTACTACGTATTTAGATAAGTAGGATGACACGAAAAGTTAAAAAAAAAAAACCTTATGCAAATATTAATACTTTCTCCTTTTATATAATAAATCAAAGTAATTTTCTGTGTGTAGATATTTTTAACTTGGAACAAGGTTTGGAAAAATTTAGATATTTTTTCTTTTATTATTATAGTTGCTTTTATTATTATTAATATTATTATAATAATATAATAAAATAATTTTAAGCCTATTTGTCATTATAATCTAATGAAAAATAAACTGGGCTACAGGTGAGAAAATTTATTCTGTGGACCTATCAAAGATTAATTTCATCTTTAAAGATAATTATTCTAAGTTAATTTTTTATTTTATTTTTTCTTTAAGTAGGCTCCACACCCATTGTGGAGACCAATGTAGGTCTTGAACTCATGACCCTGAGATCAAAAGGTGAGCTGATATTAAGAGTTGGATGCTTAACCTACTGAGCCACCCAGATGCCCCTAATGATGTTAAGTCATGAGGATTTATCTGAGACCCTTATTTTTCTTACATTTAAAATAAATAGAAATACACTAAAAATATAAATAAAAATTCCTGAAACAGTTATCTTTTCAAATATATTCAGTAACTGAGCCAAGGCAATAAATTATAGACTAGGATATCTGTAATAATCACATAAATCACAGTCTCTTCAAGTCCTTCTGAATTCCCCAATTACAATTCATCAAGTGTATTTGCACACCATGAACCTGTAAAATAGCATTCTGTGGGTGTGCACATATGCATCACAAATACCTCTTACACAAACAGTGAATATATTTGAAAACTACATATTACCACATTTTTAAAGTTCCTGACTCCATGGTTTTAGTTGCCTCCTAACCTGCTGGCGGAACCTCAGTAAGATGTCATAAGAAATAATGTTTTTAACTGAATTGACAATCAAAATTCTTACTCTCCAAAAACCATTTCTCATATATTTGAGCAAAATAATTGCAATCTATTTTTCTTCCACCCAATATAATATGATAGCAGAAAACAAATGACATCGAAGTAAAACATACTACTTATTGAGTGTGCATAAATACTATATCCAGAATGTTTGCATATATAATTTTCCAAATTCAAAACAATCTCTTTAGTCAAAGAAGTGGAGCAGTAAGATATGAAAGTCACTTAAAACTGCCACATGTTGATCAACAATTACCTACTATTTATACCTCCAAACGTTCTGCATTTCCATGTATCTTGGACCTCCTGATCTACCTCTGAAATAGTTAACATTAGAAATCCTGAAATTCTGTTTCTCTCCATTGTCTTGTCTGGTCAACAGATCATGTCTACCCTTGCTGCTAACTCATTACAGCCACAGAGCAAGCATCATGCCTGCCTGTTCTCACCTGTCATTTCTGCAGTGCTTTAAGTGTACGGGTCCTTCAGCAACTGCACTCCAGCTTTCTTCTCTTTTTCTCTCTAATATGCGGGACATGCCAAGTGATGAGATACTTTCTGGCAGCCCGAGAAAATGCTAACTATAGAAGAACAGATGTAGTCTGTCCACTAAAGTAAGCTAGAATCACTCACCTAATGAATAACGGATAAGCTCACTTTTTGTAGTCCAGGATGATTCTTGTCCATGAAAATAAATTATCAGTTGAAACCTTTTTTTTTGACTACAAAGATACTACATTAGCCCTCTCAAAAGTTGGCCTATTTAAGAAAACCAAAACAAAAGGCTGTCTATTCATTTGGTGACTATTTTGCCCCTCATGGAATTATAGGCTGAAGTTTCTGAGAATTATTTAAAAACTTCTTCCACTAATTAAAATGAAAGGCATAAATGATCACGGTTATTTTGGGAGGACTTCTCTTGCCTCATATTTCACAAATACTTTACAGTTCTTCATAATGTATCACAGCAACTTTCAAGTAAGGCAACTTTATTTATCTTTGTTATGTTGAATTCTGTTACTTGCCCACCAGCATTCTTTCCTCTATTCTTTTTATTTATTTATTTATTTTTTTAATTAAACCTGACTTAGTTTCAAGCCAAGATATGCTCTGCTCTAGGACATGGATCGCGGTGGTCTGAAATAGTTGTAAGATCTAGTTCCTCACTTTTCTACCTGCCCTTTCAGTCTTCTATTGAGATCTCACACAGAAGGAGGGTATTTCTTATTCACTAAATTAGACCTGGTATCTGACATGGAGAAGTAACATTCAGACCACAAAGTGACATGCACAAGGGAAAAATCCAACATGCTTAGGAGATTGGAGTAGAGCTTAGAAACAACCTGGGTCCCTGATTGCTTTAATGAGCAGCTAAAATAATATCAGAAATTACACAACAAGATTTTTGGTTATATGAGAATAGGTGTATATTTATTTTCTAAGACTATTATGGTTTTCTGTTATCTACTGATCCCAGTCTCTACTCTACTGGATCCCAACTGTATAGAACTGCTTTATATATCTATATATATATATATATTTATAGAGTTTATATATATAATATATATACATATATTTATAGAGTATGTATACACACAGAGACACATACAGACACACACACTTAAAGGCACATTTTTTCCTTAAGTAGAAATTTAAATTAGGGAAGAATTAAGCAACAGGCAGTGGGCCATGACTGAGCTGAGAAATAGTTCCTGGGTCTCAAGACTACCTGCTTTCAGGTATTTAAGTTAACATTTTAAAGAATTCCACATGGTGAAGTGTTCAACAAATGTTATCTATTATTAAAATAACTGAATAATCTGCTATATTATTTGCCATCGTCATAATTTTTGGTTGTGCTGTTATTTTTTGTCTGTTGCATTTCTGTTGTGTCACTTGTTAGTGATAACTATATTTGTTGGCTTATCAGATGCTGACCCCAATCATTCCATCAAGCAGAGCACCTGCCGTTGCCAATGCCTTAGCCACTGCACTCTTTCCTTCAAAATCCCAGTGGCTCTTACTATTATATCGTAAAAATTATGAGTTACTTAATTTAACTGTGAATTTTTATCCATTTATTTTATAAAACAAAAGAAAAGATATAATATCTTCTCGAATTACAAGTTTTCCATGAGAGATCTGGGAAGGATTTGAAGCCAATGATTCTGCCTCTAAAGATCATGTACTTAACTTTCATCATCTATAGCCTGAAGACCAAACTTCTGAGTCCAAAGAACTCAAGTCTTTCCTCAACATGACCCCAAACGAGCTTTTCAGCATGACATCAAAGGATAACTTAAGAAGAACTTTTAAGACAGAACTTGATTCAAACTCTTCATACTGCAAATGGAGAAAGTGAAGCTCTCACAAAATATCCAACATGGGATTCAGAGAAAAGATGAGATGAGGATTGGGAACATCATCAGAGAGCAACTCCTATGGATTTTGTGGGAGAAAACTCTAAATGTTCCTACTTGAAAGTGGTCTGCATCTCTATGGTTTCCACAGTTTTCAGAAATGTTCCCAGTACAACTGCTTTGTCCCCTTTACTACTTCATCGCCCAGGTTGAGGAAGCTGTGGAGGAAGAAGGTACTTGTCTCAGAAGAACAGAAATGCCTTGACATATCTCCTAAGACAAATTGTTAGTCCTAAGCCTTGTAGCTAAAGCCAGTTGCTCTTCGAAGGTTGAGGAAGAAATATGCAATGCAGCGTTTGTGCCTGGGGTCTGACTGCTACTACTTGACGAGTGTAGCCCCATCCCTCATCAGTGGGCATGGCTATTAGCTCAAACTTTCCTGACCCTTGAGTCAAGTGCTTCTGCAATCAGCTTGATCTAATAAGCAATTTAAATTGAGAAGGGTAATTTACTGATTGGGATGGTGCAGGGCACATAGAGAGAGGAAGATGAAGATGGCCAGCAAGTCAGTCTGGCTCATTCTGATGTTATCTATTGATCCTATGCTTTAGCCAATCAAGCTACTCTAACATTCTGTTGACCTTAGTTGCTTTTTCTTCTCTTTAACCTCAGTTTTCCCCCTCATTCATACTCCACAAGATGCTGGAGTATTTGATTTTTGTGTTTCTTTGGGCTTTATATTTTGTACTCACCTTTGTGCTTTATGTTGTACTACTTTCTTTTGGTAACAGCACTTTGATTTTCTTTTCTTCAGTGGCTATATCTCTTTCATTCTGTATGAATATGATTAGACTGGGCTGCCTGGGTGACTCAGTTGGTTAACCAACTGCCTTTGGCTCAGGTCATGATCCCAGAGTCCTGGGATCGAGCCCCGCATCAGGCTCCCTGCTCGGCGGGAAGCCTGCTTCTCCCACTCTCACTCCCTCTGCTTGTGTTCCCTCTCTAGCTTATTTCTCTTTGTCAAATAATAAATAAAACTTTAAATAAATAAACAAACAAATAAATAAATAAATACAATTAGACTCTTAGTCAATCTGCCTTGCTCTTTCTTAGCCAATTAATTTTTCTCTTCCAGGAGTTGGCCTTATAAGTGGAGTGACCCAAGAATGTGCATGCAAGAGTGGTCATCCTGAAAGTGGCACCTTGAAGAATCTACCCATTATATTTACCTCCTAGACACAAAAAACTGCCCTTTTTTCTAATCAGCTTTGTTAATTATCCTTTTGTTGTTTGTAACTAAAGAAACTTCACAGATAAGAATGTCTTCCCTTTGATATTCCCAGTTGAATTCCTATCCATCCTTCAGCTTAAAATTATCCTTTCTTTGGCCTTCCTTGTGATCTTTTGGCCTTCATCTTCCTCTGAAGTTCTATATCCTGGCTACCTTCCCAAGCGTTTTGCACATTCTAACAGGCCATCCAATGATAAGTGGGTCTATTCTTTATTGATATTAAACTGTAACTCTCCAGGACAGGGAATTCCCTAGTCATTTTATATCTTCTCTCCTCTCTTCACTTTAATCTCCAAAGTTATGCCTTCTAAATATATGAGGCCCCATATATTTGCTAAATAAATAGATCACAGACTGTAATGGAAAGAATGCCGGATTGAAAATTAGGAAACTGAGTTTCAATTCCCACTCCAACACTTATTCATTGAGTAGCCTTTCATTTCTAGGTCTCATTTTTCTCACCTGTAAAAGGTGGGTGTCTTATCATTTTGGGATTCTCTAACAGAATACTGTTTTCCTGAATGGCTTAAACAACAGGTATTTATTTTTTCCAGTTCTGGATGCTAGGTCCAAGATCAAGAAGCTGGCAGTTTGGGTATCTGGCAAGGGCACCCTCCCTGGACTGCAAGTCACCATTTTCTCCTTGTATCCTCACATGGCTGAAAGAGAAATCATTTCTCCAAGTTTCTTATACAGTTACTTAACTCATTAATGAGAGTTCCACACTTATGACTCAACTACTTCCAAATACCATCACGTTGGAGGTTGGGATTTTAACATGTGATTTTTGGAGGAGACAACCATTCAGTCCGTAACAGTATGTGGAGAACCAAATAAGGTCTCCACTAGATTTCAATTCTATGCTTCCATATATAATGATAACTAAGTGTATCTTAGAGTTAGGGACTTCTTTTTGGTAATCAGATAATCACATTAATTTCATTAGGCAATTATAATTATCCCATGTATATAAGAAATAAAGTCATGGATAATCTCCCTAAGATGCTGTTTTTTTTATTTTCTGACCTGTCCAAGAATGTAAGAACATCACCAGACAACTGATTTCTTACATTGTTTTTGTCAAACAAATTGTAAAATAACCAAACAAAATAGTCTATAAGAAACTGGAAGAAGAAAAAGTCCCATACACATCTGTTAAGATATGCCTGTGACTAATTACAAATTTTTTTTTTATCTCACTTTCTTGGGTGGTGGGGAAAGTCGAGGAATAGACAGCAGGAAACGTTTATAAGGCTGTGTTGTTATGTTCCTTTTTAAAAAATAGTTTCTGCTTGGCTTACCTAAAAAATGGAGAAATAAATCACAAGAAAGTTGATTGATTCTGTGAAGATCCACAGCCACAAAATAGGTGATAGACATATCTAATCCAGTCTACCAGAGCAGGCTCCATCCCCTTTTTAGGTGGAAAATTGTATCTTTGGTTTCCGATGTTCTAGAGGCGCATCTCATTTTCAGGCAGCTGGAGTACCACACCACATCACTAGGAGCATTTGATCTATACTGGCCATTCTATAAATTGTGAACCAGTAAAACTGATCTTCCCCCAATAATTCTCCTTTGCCAATTTTAAATAGGAGCACACAAGGAAGACCCATGGAAACTCACTGTAGAAGAATTAATCTGGTTAATTGCTTTTCCATAGCTAGAAATATTGAGGTATATGAAAATTTGTAACCCTTCCATTTTTTACTCATAATATTGGAGAGTACAGTCAATCCTTCTTATCATGCCTTAATATCTTTGTGTGTTTTCTTCAAACTTTTAGTAGTATCATATATTTTGTATAAGAAATGCAATAATAAAAGAGTCAACAAAATATATTAAGCAGTTGCAGATCATTAGGAGATTCAAAACTAGAGAGAATAATTGCTGTTTCAGAGAAAATGACAGAGATAAATGTAAGTAGTTTATAATATTCTCCAGCTCTATTGAAAATGGCTTTTTATCATTTCCTTCCCTCTACTACTGCACAGATGGGATATTATTATTGAGTTTCATTTTTCATTGTTAGCCTTGGTCACAAAGTAAATGTTAGAGTTGTTCTTATAGTTATGAATATAGGTTCCTATAGAGAAGAAGAAATGAATACTTGGTACATGGCTGGCATTGTGTTAAGTGCTGTACAAGCATTACCCCAAATTTTAAAATCAAGAAATGTAAAGGATGGGCACATAGTTGAAAACAACCTCATGTGTATCTAAATATTTCAAGATGGCTAATTCAGTGCAGGAATAGGGTATTTTCTATTAATTTCTTTGGCTCACCCAACTCTTAAACATTAGATGTTCTTTATAAAAAGTAGGATGTCATAACAAATTAAAAATAATATAAAAAGATATATGGCCAAAAAGTAATCTGACCTGAATTCAATCTATTTTTTTTTTAAATCAGACATTATACCACTGTAAGTTTAAAGGGGGAAAAAAACTATTGGGATAGTCATGAATGGATTTGAAATCTTTAATTAAAGTTTTATTAACGGAAACACTCAAATGTTTTTATATAAAATTACTAAGGTCAAAGAAAGAAAATATTGTCCAAAATACTGTATAATTCACCAGGAAATTCTTTTTATCACTTGGGGTCTTGCTTTATTGTCTTTTAAACTATTTGCCCAAGTTTAAGTGTAAATTTTAAAAAAATGTAATGATAAAAATATCACAATCCTTTTTCTTAAAAAATCCAAGCATATACTCACATTAATTTTTAAAAGCATAAAACAAATAACTCATACTAGGTATGCCTGAAACACACTCATTTATTAGAAGTGAACATGTGAATGATATTCAAACAATGACTGTCCAAGCGCATTTCATTTTATATTAGCAAGTTATTATCTTCAAGTCAAGTGAAAAATTATATTTTTAAAGAGGCGGTATTGTGAGTAAAACTGATGAGTATTATCAGGAATAGGTTTGTAAACATATGACATGTTCTCATGTTTTCAGAACTATAAAACAAAGTCAGTCCTCTCATCTAATTTTTTGCTAACCTGCTGCAACTTAAAACTCCCAGATGACCTGGTGAAAAAGATGGTCTACTCCAAATGTCTTCATGCTGGTAAGTATCATGACCTGGTGAAAAAGATGGTCTACTCCAAATGTCTTCATGCTGGTAAGTATCATGACATGGACCACATTGCCCAAACCGACTTTTAAACCCCCCCCAAACCCAACAACTTTATTTATGAGCCCATTTTACTATGACAATACAAAGAAATTCCCTGACAAAACTGGTTCCAAAGAACAGAGTAATATATCTTCTACAGGCTGTGTCACAATGGACCAGGGCTAATGAAGTAATGAGAATTCTAGGCACATGATTTGAATTGCTACAGGCTGACTTCAAATAATGAGGAATGTGTTCCAAAAGTTTATTTGGAATGCAGGATTTTTTCCCCCATAGAAATAATGTAGCCTATTCTAATTATGTCTTTGGCCCATCTATAAGTCTTTTAAATTAATTAGGCACCTGAAATAGATTATTCATGGTATATTGGAAACACGTAATTGTTACAATTGCCATGTATAACAATGCTTCCTGGGAGGTGGGGGCAGGGGGATAAGAATTATAGTTCCAAGTTAGGCTGACAGGTTCTAAAAATTCAAAACACATCTTTCAAGGAGAATTCAAATGGAACACTCACGTCCAAGACCCTGATTGGGGATTCTTGCTGATATCCTTAAAGATTCCTCAGGGCAACGATGGATTAGGAATAGGTAGAGAAGGCAGGAGCCTATTGAGAGGACAATTGCATATGTCCTTGTATAAATGCTTATGGGACCATAGCATCCTGCTGATGCATTTCCTCACAGCCCTGCTCAGCCCAAACTCTTTTTCTTGGGAATTGTTCAGCCTGCAGTTTATTCTGAGGTCCTGTTGGCCTCAGTTCATGTTGCCATCATCCACTTGATCTGATTTCATTATAAAATGGGCTGTAATTTCTTTCCCTATCCCTTATTTTAAAAACAAACAAAAATCATTTTGAAATTTCCTGGGCATTCTTAAAAATGTCTTCAGCTCGGGTCATGATCTCAGGGTTGTGAGACTGGGCCCCCTAGGTGTGGAACCTGCTTAAGATTCTTTCTTTTTCCTTCCCCCCTGGGGAAAAAAAAACCCTTATTACTTATAAAATTATGAAAAAAGATCTGAAATGCCTTACCCCACAAAAATTTGTAAGCCCCTAGCCATTTTATCTACTCATCTGCTTCCCTTGTGTAATACATAAGGATCGTGTGCATAGTATAGACCCTGTAGGAAAGACGAGGTCAGCGGGTAATAGTAAAAAACTCATGGTTACAAAGTCCTGGAAAGTATTTTCAGATTGCAGAAGAATCTAAGTTCACCTAACTCAGTTAAATATGTCATTCAAGGAATAGGACCTGTATTTGTGTGCATGCATGTTAGAGAAGCAGAAGTGGTGGACAGTAAGAAGGAAATATGGGGTATGAGGACGGAGGTAGAATAAGGAAGGACACAGAGGGAAGATTTTGTTATCATTCTTGTGCCCCTAATTTGTTACTACTTTCACCACTGAAAGCCAAGGCCCTGATCTGACTCAGGAGAGAAATGAGAAGCAGGAGCTAGATTTGAGAGACTGAACCCAAACGATATCTGCAATTTCAGTGGAAAGGGGAAGTGGTAGGAAAAAAATTCTCAACTAGTGGAAGCTAGAAGAGAAAACCATACGTGTTGCCAAGTGGCCAACATCGCTATGCCCCCCTCAAGTAGCCAAAGAGGAGTATATGAATCAAGTGAGAAGTAGAGTCAAACACCCTGAAAGTGAGTTGTATTATAATGGATTACTGAATTGTAAAATTACTTCCTCCAACTAGAGTTTTAGGGGCTATTTATACACTTGCCAGGCATAGTGCTATAGATTAGTAAATTCAATTATCCATACCTGAAGGCTATCAATTAAAATTTTCTAAAAATTCATTTTTAGACATCTGGAGCTGTAGTGCCTGTAGAATTATAGGGAAGACTGAGCCAGCAATGGGAAAGAAGAACGAATGTACAATTAACCAAAGGCATTCTTGATTGCTTTCCATCCCCTGATTACATGTAAAATTGTGCATGCTTTTTTTAACTGATAAAAGGATATTTAAAGGTTGCCATCTTAAGGAAACTCAGCTCATGCTTTGACTTGTTTGCAATAAAAACCTACTGAAAATATTTCTTTGAAGTAAACTTCCATTTTTACTAAACTAGTATTATTTATTCTAACATTTTTTTCTGAAAATGTTATGTGACTTCTTACCTAAAAATATATTTTGAAATCAAGAAAAAAATGTAGAGGTTGTAAACTCCATAGGACATTAGTTTTTACTGCTTAAGAAAGAAAGGACAGCAGAGGAGAATTAAAAAAAAAAAACAACACACACACACAACAAATCTGTTAAGGAGGGAAACACATGCACGCTACCTGATTTCACATTTTGGGATGGTTGTCTTAAAAGAAACTGAAGGTAAGTACTTTTTGTGGCTAGAAAGAACAGATTTTTATGCTGCCCATGAACATTTACTACAGAGGATCACCATTATATCACAAAAATCAGGGATATTAGGGATAAATATTTTATTCTTCATTTGCAACAAACTTCATTTTCCTGCCTAGTGCAATTTTTATTCTTTAAATTCTAGCACATTACATTATAATTGATTTGTACTCAATAAATATTAGTTGAATTACATTCCTGCTCAAAAGATGACTTAAATGATTGTCCTAGTATTAATAAATGTTTCAAATATATGAAATCAACATTATATAACCAGTATGATTTACAGAAATTCAGAAATTCTTCCTGCCATAAAAGAGGGATTTATTATTACTATTGATTTCTTTTTTAGACTGATACTATGAGCTCTTTGCTAGGTCGTAAAAGTCGCTTTCATTTACTTAACCCTGTGGTGTAGATACCTCATTTGAATGAAAGTTTACTTTCTTTTGTCAAATAATCACCTCTATAATCTAAGAGATATAATTTTGTTCTTGGAAGTATAAAAAACAAACATATTTTGTAGTATGTTTATTTTATGTTTTAGGAAGTATGTAACCAAGAATCCTTAAATTATCTGGGAAAATATTAACATTGATCTCTCAGCCAGGTACTTTTATTATATATTCCTAAAAGCATGCCACAGCAAAGAAAAACAATGATTTTAAGTCTCCATTCTGCATAATGATTTTTACAGAACAGTACAATGATTTATAGTTTTTGATGAGTAACATATTTTTAAAAGATTTATTTATTTTGGAGAGAGAATGTGCGTGCAGGTGCATTGTGGGGAGAGGGGCAGGGGTGCACAGGGAGAGAATCTCAAGCAGACTCCCCACTGACCACGGAACCTGACCTAGTCTGGATCTCAGGACCCTGAGATCATGACCTGACCTGAAATCAAGAGTAGGAGGACACTTAACCAACTGAGACAACCAGGCACCCCTGATGAGTAAGTAATACTTTTAAAGGTAATAGCTAATGGCTAACTCTTGAAAAATCTGGAGGAATGCCTAGAATTTTCATTACCTTGAAAATAAAGTATCCATTGACCTGAGAATAATCTTTTATAAAAATAATATCGACATAGCAGTCATTAATTTTGTTAATAATAAAGATATTTTTTTAAAAGATTTTATTTATTTATTTGACAGAGAGAAACACAGCCAGAGAGGTAACACAACCAGAACGACTGAGAAAGGGAGAAGCAGGCTTCCCGCCGAGCAGGGAGCCCGATGTGGGGCTCAATCCTGGGTCTCCGGGATCATGACCTGAGCCGAAAGCAGTTGCTTAACCAACTGAGCCACCCAGGCGCCCCAATAGTAAAGATATTTGAAACAATTCATTAAAGACGGTTGATTTTAGAGATAGTTTAATAAAGATGGGGTTTATATTTGACAAAAAGCACCATTTTAAATAAAGGCCCTCTCCAATGTTCAGTCTTCACTGATTTTATAGCTATCATTATACTTGACTTGAAATATTTATATTTTTTTTATTCTAGCTTCAAGTCAGGTATTTCTGTTTTGCATTGAGCAGGGATATCATTTGAGAACCAATTTTTAATTCAAATTCTTTAGTGTAAAATACAGAATATGAGGTCTAGAATAGCAAAATTAGGTTATTTAAAGTTTAATTCACTGAATGTTAATTAACTACAATACTATTATCCTTTCAAAGATTTTTAGGGGCGCCTGGGTGGCTCAGTTGGTTAAGCGACTGCCTTCGGATCAGGTCATGATCCCAGAGACCCGGGATCAAGTCCCACATGGGGCTGCCTGCTCGGCAGGAAGCCTGCTTCTCCCTCTCTCACTCCCCCTGCTTGTTCTCCCTCTCTGGCTATGCCTGCTTCTCCCTCTCTCACTCCCCCTGCTTGTTCTCCCTCTCTGGCTATGTTTCTCTCTGTCAAATAAATAAAATCTTTATTAATTTTTTTTTTAGTATTTATCATTGCATTTGTCCAACATAAGAACTATAAATGGTAAATAGAGTAGTATTTTAATTTATAAATGATTAAACCATTTCAGAAATTAATCAACTTGGCTAAACATACAACAGAATTGCAACATTTATTTAGGTCTCTTCATTCTGTGCCAAACAATATCTCTGCCATGCTAGAAATGAGCAACTATAAGACAGAAGAGTGTACACACAAGATAGCATATTCCCAAAGGAAATCTATCAGAATTACCTGGTTATTTTTCACATGAATCATATGCCTCCCCATGTCTGAAGATGAGCCACTCCTGCTGAGAGAAGTGTGTCACATCTCCCCTGGTCCTGGGCCCAGAGAAAGCTCTGAAGCTCTGCTTTAAATTCAGACCCTAGATTTCCATGCAAAATACTGAACTTAATTTTTTTAAAAATATATTTTATTTATTTGAGAGACTACAGAAGAGAGAGCAAGAGCTGGGGGTGGGGTGGGTGAGGAAGAAGGGGTAGAGGGGAGGGAGAAGCAGGTTCCTCACTAAGCAAGGAACCAATTAGAGGGCTCAATCCCAGGACCCTGGAATCATGACCTGAGCCAAAGGTAGATGCTTAACCAACTGAGCCACCCAGGTGCCCCAAATTCTTTTTTTAAAAATATTTATTTATTCAAGAGAAAGAGAGACAGAGAGTGTGCATGTATGGTGCGCAAGCATGAGTGGTGGGAGGGACAGGGGGAAAGACTGAAGCAGTGTCCTTGCTGACCATGGAGTTATGTGGGGCTCGATCTGATCCCAGGACTCTGAGATCATGACCTGAGCCAAAATCAAGAGTCTGATTAAGCCATCCAGGCACTCCCTGAGCTTAATTCTTGAGAAAACAAAACATGAATGGACAAGAGTTGGTGACTAGAATAGATGTGGATTTGGCCAAGGAAGAATCATAGATTTCACCAAGATTTCCAGCTGAGTGATTGAGAAAATGACAGCAACGTTAACAGAGATTAGATTGCTGAGACAAAAACATATTTTGTTTTGTTTGTAGGGACATGGCAACGTGGCAGACCATGTGAAATCAATTACATGTTGGATGAAAGAACAAAAAAGGAGGTAAAAGGAGATAGAATCTGCTGATGTGAGTGGTATTATGACATATCCTTCTCAAATAATTGATCTTATGTTCCACTTAAAATCAGTCAATAGTGAGGACATTAGAACAAAAAGAACAGAATTCTCCTTGAAAATAAAGTTCCCCAAAATCTCTTTTAGGATGATGCTTTTCAATTTATATGACTTGGATTATTTATATACAACACTGCAGGATAATTTGTATGCAAATATGTTGTCACAGTCCATGATAAAATTGCAAAAGCCTGGAATACTGATGTGGAACTTATCACTGATTACCTTCACAAGTGGCTCTCAGAAACGGAATCTCAATAAATTACTACCATTCTTTCTTAACAACTATCACCTTATCGGCATGCTAAGAGTTAGAGATAGCAATCATGTTCTTTATAAGCGTGATACAAATCATCAAGGAGCTGCAACAAATCTATCCCTCATTCTTAAATGATCATGTTTAGAATTACCTTCCCTTTCCCTGTTTTACTTGGTTCATATCTGTGCTCAAATATTACTCCTTACCCTGTCTAAACTTGCTTATCTCCCACAGCCCGACTGTCAACATTCCCTGTTCTCCTTCTCTGCTTTGCATAGCAGTAACCACTACCTAAATTATGTTATATATTTCCCTGTTTATTGTTTAAGTTGTTAGGATGTAAGTTCCAGGAGAGAGCAGAATCTGACTGACATCTACTAGGTATTCAATAGGTACTCACTCATTGGCAAACAAATGATAAAAATAAGAAGCACTTCTGGAGAGACTATAAACCATTAACAGCAAAACACAATAAGATCCCGTTGTGTCTCAGAGCACCTGGGTGGCTCATTTGTTAAGCGTCTGCCTTCAGTTCAGGTCATTATCCTGGAGTCAGAGGATCAATCCCTGCATAGGGCTCCCTGCTCCGTGGGGGGTGGGGGATGGGGAAGGAAGGCTGCTTCTTCCTCTTTCACTCCTGCTTGTGTTCCCTCTCTAGCTGTGTTTCTTTCTGTCAAATAAATAAAATCTTAAAAAAAAAAAATCCCATATCCCATTATGTCTCAAAAATGCCTAATTTTTCTACATTAAATGTTTAACAGGCTCCATGACTTATTTATATTAAGAGCTAGATTAATATCCATGACCATGAAGGGCAATAGGCAGATTTTATAAATTAGGCTAACTCATTACATTTCAGTCACAATGGATAATTGGTAGCATCTTGAGGTCAAGTTTTATGTCTTGATTCAAGGTGTCTTTATAAAAAAAATATTTACTGCTTTGACTTCCTTAACTAACATGTATACTCAGTTTATTCTATTAATAATAAAAATGCTATACATCACATTTTTGTGACAAAAAGTTTGAAGTTAAGCTATATGATTTCTTGAGTATTGTGTAAATGTTATATTAAAATTGATTTAGATCTATCATCACAAATTTCATCTTTAACAATCAACACACAGAAAAGAACCATCAAATATAAAATTAAAATAATCCTTACTATCTGTGATGTTTTCACACAAGGTATGAAACTGTACAGAAGATTAACTAATATGCAATCATATTGTCATATTACAAGAAAGTATCAGAAAATGATGGCACCAACTCTAATACATTTTAGTGCTCGGGTGAAATTTATATTAGTAAAAATAAAAGTTTTTGACATAGTGAATCATCATAAAGAAAAGTAGATGCCAAATGCAATTATTTTTAGTATGTAACTTTTCATGCTTTAAAACAGTATTTGCTAAGCAAATGTTCTCTTATCATTCTCTTGATTTCAATCAACATAAGATTATAGGGCACATTACCCATTCAGAAAGTGGAACATCAACTTTAAGTTTATTTCTCAACCATTAAGCTAGTATCAAGTGTTAAATTCTCAAAATATATAAAACTCTTGAAGTAAAAACATTCTATCTGTAGCTTTCAGAGGATCTATTTTTAAAATTAAGCCTGCAGTAAA